>JAOPHQ010006617.1:17500-93749 GCA_030340625.1 Merluccius polli
TCATGTATTTCTTTATTTAATAGCCACTACACTACCCTTCACCCTGTCTACCTATGAAAGGATGAGATGTGAAATTCGATTCAAAATTCATTTGCATTTACAAAACCAATGGGTGAGAAAGCCTTGCCAGCATGGGAAGCAGTAGAAATACCCCCACTCACTTTCTCTTCTTTTTTCTTATTAATCAATAGATTGGCCGGACATCTGTTTGACATTTTTGATGCTGGCAGGTGATACTGACCTTTTGCAGGTGTGTGTGTGTGTGTGTGTGTGTGTGTGTGTGTGTATGTAGAGCACCTAGCACAAGTGTGATGCGTATGTGTGCGATGGCATGCTTGCAATGTGTGTTACTGTCTGTACTTATTTGCGTTGACTATGTGTCTGTTTGCATGCATGGTTACATAGATGTGTGTGTGTGAGTGTGTGTGAGTGTGTGAGTGTGTGTGTGTGTTTGCAGGCCGTATGTGCTTCCATCCGGTACGGGTGGGCTCCAGCAGCAGGGCTATGGTGTTTTTATGGTGGCGAGGGGGGGGGGGGGGGGGAGCAGCCGGTCGGCAGTGAAAAGAGCACCTGTGTTGGGCTGAAAAGAGACCCCCCCCCCCCCCCCCCACCTCTCTCTCTCTCTCTCTCTCTCTCTCTCTCTCTCTCTCTCTCCTCTCTCTCTCTCTCTCTCTCTCTATCTCTCTCTCTCTCTCTCTGTCTCTCTCTGTGTCTGTCTCTGCCTCTGTCTCTCTCAAAATCAAATTCAAATGTGCTTTATTGGCATGCACGTAATATGTAACAATGTTGCCAAAGCAATAGCATACAAAATAAATAATATTACGAACAATAACAAAAATAAATAGATACAGAGAACAATACAGAACAACAAAACATGGTGTAAAAATATACAAATAAAAATACAAAGAGTATGTGTCTCTGGTTTTGTACGACAGCAGGCTGCCAGGGTGCAACATCTCTCTCTCTCTCTCTCTCTCTCTCTCTCTCTCTCTCTCTCTCTCTGAATAAACTCAACATGAGAGCAGCCTCTCCACCCGGCCCTACCGCTGACAGAGGGACGAGGCCGGCGAGGGAGCTAGAGAAAAATACAGGCTAACCCAAACAGAAGGAGACAGAGAGGGGGAATGCAGGAAATGTAATGGCGTAATTAAGGCTGCGTTCCTCCATTTAGAAACTGCTTGTCTCCTCTGTCTCTCTCGCTGGGTGACAACTCCCGCTTGACGACTCGAGTGGGCTTGGAGCGGGAGCACTCCAGCGCATCCGTAATCAGATGAACAGTTTGGGAAAACAAAGAAGACAATAAATACTATCTTTAGACTTGGGGTAATACTGTGACGTAAAAGTATTCCTTTCATTGTTCTACCGAGAGTAAGTACTACACATGTTTTTGCGTGAATATCATCTTCCGAGAGAGTAGTTCGTCATATATTTTCATGTATACTGTCTTTAGACTGAAAGTAAATACTAACCTATTTGTTGAGTCAGGGTAATTAATTATGTTTTTGCGCAAATATCATATTTATACGTAATACATTGATTTGCATGTATGCTGTCTTTAGACATGAATTGTATATGACCTGTATACTATATGTAGAGTCACAGGAAATATAATAGCTTATATTCATCTTTAGATTGTGTTTTTTTTGCATGAAAGTAGAAAGGGAAATAAACAACACAGTCATTGGGTGAGTGGCGGTGAAGGGGGGGGGTGAGTGAGTGGAGGTGAAAGGATGGTAGGGTGGGTGGATGTGAGGTGAGGGCGTGAGGGGAGTGTGTCTGAGACATATTACAGCAGTGGTGGTTTTAAAGAGAAGTCTCTGCCCCCCGGCACGGGCCATGGCTTCACTTTTTATGTTTTCCGAATAAAACAGTCAGGTTTTCTGAGCCCAAAAAGATTCAAACACTGCTGACATTTATGACCAATACATATCTCTCATCTCCCTTTCTCCTTTCTTTCCCTGCGTCACCCCGTTGGTCTCTCGTCCCTCTCTCTGTTTCCCTCTCTCTTCCTCTCTCTATCCTTTGGCCAGCTTACTTCCTGTTTCCTGTCTCTTGCTTGGAGGATTTATTAGTTTTTTTTCAGTTCTACTCACAGTTGTCTCTTGTTCCTTTCTCTGTCTTTCTGAATTCATATCTAAACTATACTTGCAGTTTGATCAGTTATTCTCTTTAACCATGTTTTATAACGTTTCATGAATGCTGTATCATGTATTATGGTGTTTTGTAAAAAGTAAATCTAATCAAATACGTACAATATTGATTGCAAGACTAGCAGTCACTCATTTTTACAAAGGATAAAAAAGGATACACACAGATAGACTAGTAGATTCCTTTGTTAAGAAAGACATTCAGCATATTTCCTGGCGAGAGAGGGAGAGGGAGAGAGAGAGAGAGAGAGAGAGAGAGAGAAAATTACTCCGAAGCCTTTATACTCTTCCAGCATCTCACCACCATTTCCTCCCCCGTCGGATAAATAATCCACTGATATTTCCACATTGATATTCCTGCTATAACTGGAATCAAAGGATACACACAGATAGACTAGTAGATTCCTTTGTTAAGAAACCCATTCAGCATATTCCCGAGAGAGAGAGAGAGAGAGAGAGAGAGAGAGTGTAAATAAATCGGGAAGCCTGTACTTATTCAGCGTCTCACCACCATTACCTCCTCCTCCTCCTTCGGATAAATCCACTGATGAGGGGCTGATTACGGTCGCCATGGCGACGGCTACACGCCCCCCTCCCCCGGGACAACAGAAGGGCGTGACGTGCCGCTTGTCTAGGAAACTCCCAATTAGGGCAGAAATCGGGGAGTGCCACCACAAATGGGAATCAAACACGTAACGTGTCCGTTGCGCACGCACACACACACACACACACACACACACACACACACACACACACACACACACACACACACACACACACACACACACTCCAGCAGATGTTGAGATTTGCAATGTTTAGTGTTTGCTCTTTATTCATTTAGCAGATACTTCCAACCTGACTTCCAGTGCATTCAGATTCATGTCATTAAGGAGCAGGTAGGGGTTAGATCATCTTGCTCAAGGATGCCTGCTTGCTTAAGGAAGACTGTGGGCGCTGGGCGAAAAATTGAAACGACCTGCCTCTCCTTCCTCCTCATTAAGTCTAACCTGTGGGCTCTTTGGGGGGCATGACAACGCACACACACACACACACACACACATGCAGACACGCTTGTGTGTGCATGTGTGTGTTGGTAATTATTAACTCATGTTCTTTGTTTGACTTGGCCTCTGCCCTAGCTGTGTGTGTGTGTGTGTGTGTGTGTGTGTGTGTGCATGGCATGTCAACAGCACCAGTGTGCATATGATTCCTGTTTTTTTTTTTATTGTCAACATATGGACTTGTATTTCCTCATTGGGGAAGTTCGAAGTGCGTGCAAACACACACACACACACACACCTTAAAAAACACAGATGCAGTAGCAGACAAACATGTTTGCTTAACATCTGTTCATACATTCAGTCTGAAGCCCTCTTCAACATGCACAGGACTATTCAGTGTGCGTGTGTGTTTGTGTGTGCATGCCTGTGTGTATGCATGTGCGTGTGTAAGGTTGACAGATTTACATACATGACACAATAGAGCTTGAAGCAATACTTGGAAAGGATAGGACCTGTGTACGCACACACACAAACACACACACACACACACACACACACACACACGCATAAAGGTTGATAGTTAATCGATTGATTGATTGATGGATGGGTTGATTGACTGGCTGGTTCTTTACCTGGTGATGGTGGGATGGTGAAGGGCCACGCCCAGCCAGGATGCATGCTGGGCAGCACCTGGCTGGTCATTAGCATAACGCTAGCGTTAGCGCTTGCCTGAGAATGCCCTTGAGTATCTGTCTGAAGGAGGAAGATGTGAGCAGACTCCCACACAGAGAGAGAGAGAGAAAGAGGGAGAGAGAGAGAGAGAGACAGAATGCAGAAAGGGGGCCAACTCAAATACACCTCCATTAAGAGAGAGATGGTGTGAGGAATAAATAGGAAAGAGATAGAGGGATAAATGAAGGGATGGAGAAAGTGGGAAGGATGCAGAAGGAAGTGGAGGAGAAAAAGAGGAACATTTCAAAAAGATGAGAGAATGTTTGATGTGTGTGTGTGTGTGTGTGTATGTGTGTTAATGTGTGGTGATATGTGTTGTGTGTGTGTGTATGTGTGTCACAGATTGGCTGAGCAGCGGGAGAACAACTCAAATAGTTGGCTTAAGAGTACACAGACCTTTCATCAGAATATCAGTTATTCTACCAACTAACCAACTTTGTGATTTCTGAAACAGTGGCCTTCCTCTTAATGATGATGATGATGTAGAAACATCCGGCTAGTCACGGGAGAGATGGCTGTGTGTGCGTGTGTGTGTTTGTGTGTGTGCGTGCGTGTTTGCGTGCGTATGTCCGTACGTACGTGCGTGTGTGTGTGTTTTCTCGTGGAGCAGAAGGCAGGAGTGGGAGAACTGGAGAGAGAGAGCGCACGCATGTCTGACAGACCCCCCCCCCCTCCAAGACTGAGAGAGAGAGAGAGAGAGGGGGGGGAGGGAGGGAGGGAGGGAGAGGGAGAGTGTGGGTGAGAGAAAGAGAGAGAGAGTAATAGTGTCAGTGAGTGAGAGAGAGAGAGAGAGAGAGAGAGAGAGCAGAGGGAGGGGCTGGAGTAGGTGGGCGGGAAGATGGATGGAGAGAGAGAGAGAGAGAGAGAGGGAGGGAGGGAGGGAGAGAGCTAGAGCGAGAGGTAGCGGAGGGATCGGAGCAGATCCGTGCGCTACTCACTGGAGCCATTAAACTGGGTGTTCGCACAGAGCGCTGAATCGCGCAAGAGACCACGCTCGCGAAGTCCGTCTAAATTGCTTCTCTCTCTCTCTCTCTCTCTCTCTCTCTCTCTCTCTCTCTCTCTCTCTCTCTCTCTCTCTCCCTCCCCCTCTGCCCCTGTGTCTCTCTCTCTTTCTCACCTCCCTAAAGAACTTGTCAGAACCTGTGCGGGAGGGACCCAGGAAAGACTGTGTGTTGCCAGGTAAGTGGAAAATTGATGCAAATTGATGTGTGGAAAAATGAATGGGGGCCCTATGGAGCACAGGAGCGGTGTACTGTACAACCAGAGATGGGGAGGTGGGGGGGGGGGGTTTCTCTCTCCTGCTTGCTCGGTTGTGTTGCTCGCTTCTCAAATGAAAAAGTAGGAGGTTGGACATGCCTGCACGTATTAGAAATGTGTTTTTTGAAAAAGTGTCTTTGTTTCTTTTGTTTTGTTTCGTTCTCTGTGCTTGCAGTCACAGCCATCGGTGGAGGGTGTACGTATGGTTTTGTGAGTGAGAGCGTGTGTGTGTGTGTGTGTGTGTGTGTGTGTGTGTGTGTGTGTGTGTGTGTGTGTGTGTGTGAGTCCGTGTGTTGGCGTGCGGGTGTGCTTGTCAGAAAGCGTTTTCGTAACGGTGATTGGAAGAGTCGGCTCCCATGATGGAGCACCCGGAGATAGCTGTTTTCCTTTCTTTCCGACTCATCTCGGATGACAGATTTTGGAGGAATGTCACATGTCACCCGTCACATGGAGTACAGAGTCAGGGAGAGGAGGGAAAGAAATGTGAATACAAAGAGAGCAAATTAAATTGATTTAACATTTTGAGGGAACTTAATGTTCAGAGTTGTTGTCACGCCTCGTGGTATCTCCTTGTTTTGCTGCTGGTTTATGCAGCCTGTTTGTGTGATAACTCCTTTGTGCCTTTTCTGAAGATTTCTATCATTAGCTTCTCTCACTGGAGGATGTGTGTGTGTGCGTGTGTGTGTGTGTGTGTGTGTGCGTGTGTGCGTGTGTGTCTCTCTCTCGCTACTCTCTGCTCTCTGAATCACTTACGTTCGTGACTTACTTTCCGTAGCCTCTCCAAAAGCCGAGCTAAATTAAATTACAGTTGGCATTTATGGGGCTTGTTTGTGTGGGTGTGTCTGTGTTTGTGTGTGTGTGTGAGAAGGGAGGGGGTATTTTGTGTATCTGTTGGTGTGTGTGTGTGTGTGCATGTACGTACATGCATGTGTGTATGTGTGTGTGTGTGGAGGGTCATTGTGCTTGTGTGTCCGTGCGTTCGTCAATCACTGTGTCTGCGTGCACACCCGCCTTCTGCCCTCGTTTTGTGTGTGTGTGTGTGTGTGTGTGTGTGTGTGTGTGTGTGTGTGTATGACCAGTGTGACTCCTGGTGCATGCGGGAAGGTTACAGTAAGAGAGCACTGCGGTGACATTAGCGAGCGGCGTGCGTGCATGCCACAGGCCTCGACTGGCAGAGCCCAACAGCATTATGGGAAAAAGAAATCTGACTCTCTAAAGCCCTTCGTTGTGATCTGTATCTGCAGGTCGGATCAGATGATCTTTCTCATCATCCTTTTTTCCGTAATTGTCTTTTCTACTTTCTTTTCTGTTGTTTTTTGTGTATTTTGTGTTGTTTTCACGTCTTGACTCCACTCCTTCATTATCAGTTCACATCACCAGGATTACTAATCTAGTGAGATTTGACCACATGGGAAATAGTAATATTCTTCTCTTTTCATTGTTGCCAGCCACCCTGAACGAAGGCTGTGTGCGAAACGTCGATCAAAATAAAGACACAGCAAAGAATAAAGTGTGCAAACTTCTATCTCATTTTGAGTTGGTCAGCATGTCGCGTCTGTTGGGTGTGTGTGCCATCCTTATTTTCATTGTGTCATGACATTAAAACTTATCAAAACGATACCTTTCAAATCTACTCATCGAACATCGCCGCTATTCCTCCACATGCTTGTGCTCGCTCCTACGAACGCGCACTACGACTACTACGGACCTTGTCGCTTAGCGTGTGTGCGTATACAACATTACAATTGTGTGTATATCTGTCAATACAATTCACATACTGAATCAAACCGCATGGTAGCAAATCTAATTTCAATGCGATACATTGAGCGACATCTGAAAAACAATTAGCATAGGAGTACAAACCATTACAACATTTTGAATGGGAGTCTATGGCTCTTCCGGGTGCAGTATCACCAGGCTCCACTTTGCACGGCTGCTTCAAGCCTGGCTCCCTGTCCAGGACTAATAAACTGCCACTTCCCTTCTCTTTTCAATCCCAGCATATCTTGCTGCAATCACCTCTCCACCTGAACAAAGCAGGCACCAGTAATCACCAAAAAACAATCTCTACTCTCTCTCTCTCTCTCTCTCTCTCTCTCTCTCTCTCTCTCTCTCTCTCTCTGTCTGTCTGTCTGTCTGTCTGTCTGTCTGTCTGTCTGTCTGTCTGTCTGTCTCTCTCTCTCTCTCCCCCTTTCTCTTTCTCTTTCTCTTTCTCTCTCTCTCTCTCTCTCTCTCTCTGTCTGTCTGTCTGTCTGTCTGTATGTCTCTCTCTCTCTCTCTCTCTCTCTCTCTCTCTCTCTCCCCCTTCTCTCTCTCTCTCTCTCTCTCTCTCTCTCTCTCTCTCTCTCTCTCTCTCTCTCTCTCTCTCCCCCTTTCTCTTTCTCTCTCTTGTTATAATACCTATTCATCATTTCTTCCTCTCCTTATTCTCCTCTCTTTCTCTCCTTTCTCAGTCATTTAGAAACATGAAAAGACACAAAAGGGATTTTTTGGCCAATTGCGGAGGTTCAAACGGTTTGACGGTTCCTGTTTTCCATTGTTTGCCAGCGGAGGAATAAGCCATGAAAGCCAACACATTGCTCCCGGGCTGCTTTTCAAATGCCCGGCCAATTCACCTTGAATTTCAATCTCATTCCTCCCCTCCTTCGCCCCCCCCCCCCCCCCCACACACACACACACACACACACATACACACACACACTCTCCTCTACTCCTTCAAAACCAACCCATCCTAATCTCCGCCACTGTAGTCCTCCTCCGCCTGTCCACCATCACATAAGAGAAACACTGGTTTTGTAACTTTTTCCAATGTCATTTCCCGGGGTCACGATGCCATACCAGTTGTCTGCTTGTTACACTCTTAGGTCATCCGTCTCCCCATGGGCGTACTACAGGCGCGTGTGCCGCACATTGTTAGCGGCTAAGCTAGTCTATATTTGATTAGCGCTCGCTCATTGAGCACGCATTGATCGAAACCCTCCCTATTCAGGTTGTGTGGGAGTGGAGATGTACTGGACTGGCCCTTTTGTGGCGCACGTTTCAACAGCCATTGTGTTTACTGTATGCACTGTGTGGCCACTGTCACTGTTGTGCGGTTTCGAGAGACACCAGCGTGTGTGTGTGCATGTGTGTGTGTGTGTGTGTGTGTGTGTGTGTGTGTGTGTTCAGCTGTGAGCGCTCCCATTGAATCAATAGCTAATGAGCGTCCGCAAGCCGCCCGTGTTCGTTCACCCTGGCCATTCACACCTTGGGCTTGTTGTTGTGGTGGTTGTTGCTTGTTTATCTAGCGTGTGTGTGTTTATGTGTGTGTGTGTGTGTGTGTGTGTGTGTGTGTGTGTGTGTGTATGTGTGTGTGTGTGTGTGTGTGTGTGGGTTTGTGTGTGCGCAGCACTGGTTCCCTCTGTTCTGAGACAGATTTTTGTTGAATGGTGGCAGCGAGTGGCAGTTGACCTTCACGCAACCTTGTGATGTCACAGGATGGGTGGGGGGGGGGGGGGGGGGGGGGGTGGTGGTAGAAAATGGATAGAAAGAGAGGGAAGAACAAAGTGGGGGTGAAAAACAAGTAGGAAGGAACAATGTAGGGGAGATTTTTCTCATTGATAGTTTGCCCCCCATCCAAAAAATAGGCAGTTCTTTTTTTACATGGAACACGCATTCTAGTGTGTGTGTGTGTGTGTGTGTGTGTGTGAGTGTGTGTGCGTGTGTGTGTGTGTGAGTGTGTGTGCGTGTGTGTGCGTGTGCGTGTGTGTCTAAGTGAGTGTGCATCAGAGAGATCTGCTACGCAAACATGCCACCACCACCCACCCACCCACCCCTCCTCCCGGATCTCCCCTCTCTCTCTCTCTCCCCTCCCCATGGTTTCAGCATTAGGCTTGTCTTTGCTTTCCACTCAACTGGAAACTGTTCAGCTCACCCCCTGACTCACGTACACCACGCCAACCTCTGATTGGCTGGGCTCATCTCCACTCTGGAGGGACTGGAAAAGGGACGGACAAGAGAAATGAGGTCTGGCCTGTCTCTCTCTCTCTCTCTCTCTCTCTCTCTCTCTCTCTCTCTCTCTCTCTCTCACTCTGCTGCAGGGATCAGCTGTTTTTATGATTCCCCACCACCACCACCACCACCACCACAGATGATGGAGACAATACACCGAATAGGCATGCATGCATGAATACAGAGATTAGATTCAGATTTCCATTTACATGGCGTCATTTGGTGGTCGCTTTTATTCTGAAGTGACGTACAGGTGAGGCTGAGAGCGGTCGAAGCAATACAATCTGTATAAAAAGAAAAAAACAATGGCTGTCTATCTTACTGTTGATGGAAGTCCATTGTGTTGGCTGGCAGTCAAAATGAAATCCGAGGCACTCTGATAGTGAATGTAAAAATCCTTTATAAAAGCATGGATTATCCAACAGGTTTAGACTCAGAGAGTCTTCATCAGGGTGTAAGGTGCAGTGAGGGCAGTTGTTCAATATAAAACTCATGGGGTCATGTGACTAGGTCACATGGCGTGTTGATACTGCCGCTTGAAGGGCCCACACGCACTTGAAGAAACATAACAGTGAGAGCAACACAACAAATGCCAATACAATCTCTCCAATACAATCTTTATTGGAGATACGATAATAAAAGCAGAAAAGAAACATTTTTAATAAAAAACAAAACACCTGGGACAGAGTAGCGACAGGAATCGAAACAAGAGGAGTTTGTTTTTTATTCGGCATTCAGCATTCACATCAAGGTGTTCAAGACAAGGACGTGTTGTCGATGAGGTAGAACAATAGATATTAATAGAGATTTTTTTATCCACCCTACAATTTGTGTGTGTGTGTGTGTGTTGGGGGGGGGGGGGGCAATGCTAAATACAGCCATACCCACTTCTTTCTTCCTGCCTAAAACAAATTGGATATTGTAATATTTAGGGTGGGGTGACCATTTGAAGCTGAAAGGTTCAGAGTTCAAACCCCAATGTCTGCAGTCTATCCTGTATAGGCATCCATGAGCAAGATGTCCCCTAACCTCTACCTGCTCCTTCGTGTATCAACAAAAAAAAACACCAACACTTAAGTTGGTGGTAAAACTGTAAATGATCCGGCCTCACCCTATGACTGTGTGTTCAGCACCATGGACAGCGCCTCCAGCAGGGGAGTCAAGCCAAGCGGGGAGGATTTGGACATTTCAGCACCGCCTCTCGCGGACAGCGCTGATCATCCATGTGACAGGAGAGGGAGAGAGAGAGAGAGGGCCGCTTGAAGAGGGCCGCAGTGCTCCATTTAGCACTGCTAGCATTGCGTGGCGGGATTGTTTGCGCGAGAGGTTAATGTCATGCAATGTACGGTCTATCTCACAATACCACAAGTGTATGTTTCAAGTTTATGTATGTTTCTTAGCGTGGGCAGTGGGAATTGAACCCCTAACCCTGTCTTTGTCAATGCCAGGGTCTACACAGAAATATACATTTTTTTGTTATATGTGTTGAGGAGGCAGCAGTCAATATCTATCTAATTAGTTTTCAGTTTTCCTTGATTTTCTCTCAAATCTTGGACAATTGATCCATAATTGTGAGGCTGATGTGATGTGTGTGGGATTTAGGGTTTCTGCAGCATGCCTCATTCCCACGCACCCTGAATCAATAATCATTAATTAATTTGCCCTAGTCTGATAACATCAGATGAAGTAGATGCAGTATGTATGGCATTGTCAAAATTGCCTATTGATTTGAATGCATGTACGTGCAAAGCATGATTGAAACAACTGGATATGTGATTCATAATCATAATCGGAAAGTAATACACAGAACTATAGTTGGTGTCCTATAGTTTGTTTTATTACATTATCGCTTTTATTAAATAAATTATGGATTTATTTTCATTTGAATGTATTATCTATTGTTGCTTCTTGCTCACTGTTGACGATTAACAATGGTCTCTCTCTCTCTCTCTCTCTCTCTCTCTCTCTCTCTCTCTCTCTCTCTCTCTCTCTCTCTCCCACTCTTCGTCTCTCTCTCTCTTTCCTTCCATCATTCAGCTGTCAGCTTTTTGAGGACTTCCTTGTGTGTGTGTGTGTGTGTGTGTGTGTGTGTGTGTGCAAGGTTACATCCAGGCTAGTCGGGAGGGGAATGATGCCACACACAGGCAGTGGAAATACCCTTTAAGTCCATTTCTTATATTCTTCATTTATATTGAATATTTTTTTCTTAAAGTGCATGTGCGCGTGTGTGTGTGTGTGTGTGTGTGTGTGCGTGTGTGTGTGTGCATGCCCACGCGTGCATGTGTGTGACTGAGTGCGACTCGCATACTAACACACAGCACAAGTGCTCTCTCTGACTCTCCTGGAACCTGTGAGTGCTATTTGATGTGTTTGACTTCCCTCATCAACAACCACATTTATTGTCACATCTATGGCTCAACGTGCTTAATGATGCTTCATCATCATGCACAATAGCGGGTCAACCTCAGAGGCTCTGCTCCTTTTTTTTGCTTTCGTGGTCAACCAAGCAACAGTCAACCCTTCCTCCTTCTCTGTCTCTGTCTCTCTGTCTCTCTCTCCTTTCCCTCGTTCAGCTATCACGGTGGGGGTATGTTTTTTTTCTTTGTTGAAGACAATCTTATATGTGTGTGTGTGAGGAAGAGGTGTGTGTGTGTGTGTGGAAGAGATATCTTTGCCTGTTTGTGAGAATACGTAAGATAGAGAGAGGTGAATGCGGATGCAGGGGTGTGTATGTGCGTGTGTGTGTGTGTGTGTACAGGTGAGCGTGTGACTCAGGTGACTGGTCTAGACAGATAAAGGCGCAGATCGGGGGGAGGAACTGGCTGTGTGTACATCCATGCAGTCATTTGTGCAGAGGTTGTGTAGATTGTGTAGAGGTTGTGTAGATTGTGTAGAGGTTGTGTAGATTGTGTAGAGGTTGTGTAGATTGTGTAGAGGTTGTGCCGATGCATCTCGTCGTTCCGGAGAGGCAGAAGCTCACACATGCACAGCCGTTTAGATAGGCTGGGCCGCGGGCAGCTGCCCTGGCTCACGGCCCACGCCTCGACCCAAACGGCCTCACGGAGAAATAGACACAATCGTGTCTCTCACCTTTCCACCCCAATGCCACCATTTCAACCAAATGACCAATTCAGTGTTTCGTGTGAGTGTGTGAGTGAGTGTGAGTGAGTGTGTATGTGTGTGTGTGTGTGTGTGTGTGTGTGTACGGAGTCCTCAGAGTGTGAAAAGAAGGAGTTTTCTTTTTCCATTCTCCGTCTGTTTTTTTTCTTTTCTTTCTTACTTCCTCCCTACCTTTCCTTCCTTCCTTCCTTCCTTCCTTCCTTCCTTCCTTCCTTCCTTCCTTCCTTCCTTCCTTCCTTCCTTCCTTCCTTCCTTCCTTCTTCTCTCCTTCCTTCCTTCCTTATCCTCTCCTTCCTTCCTTCCTTCCTTCCTTCCTTCCTTCCTTCCTTCCTTCCTTCCTTCCTTCCTTCTCCTCTCCTCTCCTCTCCTCTCCTTCTCCTCTCCTTCCTTCCTTCCTTCCTTCCTTCCTTCCTTCCTTCCTTCCTTCCTAGGACCCATGGCTCCTCTCTCTACAGAACAGGGAGCAATTTCCTGTAAGTTGCAGGAAATTACATCACTGGAGTGTTTTCTTTCTTCCTTCCTCCCTCCCTCCCTTTCCTTCCTTCCTTCCTTCCCTCCTCTCCTTCCTTCCTTCCTTCCTTCCTTCTCCTCTCCTTCCTTCCTTCCTTCCTTCCTTCCTTCCTTCCTTCCTTCCTTCCTTCCTTCCTTCCTTCCTCTCCTCTCCTCTCCTTCCTTCCTTCCTTCCTTCCTTCCTTCCTAGGACCCATGGCTCCTCTCTCTACAGAACGGGAGCAATTTCCTGTAAGTTGCAGGAAATTACATCACTGGAGTGTTGAAGAAATCCAATCAAAGAGCGGCACGCTTGAAAGACATCTTCTTGTTTCTTAATTGTTGCACAGCAACTGTACCGTGCTTCGAAACGTTGAAGGCAGACATATTTTTTATTAGAATAAGACAAACCAACGGCCCAACGGAAATCATTTTCTTCTCCATTTCTCATTTCTTTTGTTGAGAGCAGCTGCTGCCTGATTTCCGTTTGACCTACAAACGGTGTGTATCCAAGTGCTTTAGATTCGGCTGTAAAAACATCTTCAACCGCTGTAATGACCAGCCGACACATTGACAAATAAGTAGAGAGAGAGAGTGTGTGTGTGTCTGTGTGTTGTTTTCTATTTCTTAAAGCACCACTTGTTCCACTTCTCCACCTCCCCCGCACCTCCTCCTCTTCTGCCTCTTCTCATCTGTTTTTTTTCCCTCCTCTTGTTCTTTATTTCTGTGCAATGCCCAGTGGCACAGTTGACATATGGCTAGGTGTGTACATTTAAAAAATACGAATAACTGAAGACTGAGTCAGGTATGGCTGGATCGGTAAAATCCAGGCTAGTCGGGAGGTTAATGTTGCCTCACAGTCGGTGGAATTAACCCTTTAAGTCCATTTCTTTTATTCTTCTTTTATGTGTTCCTTAAAGTGTGTGTGTCTAATCAATGGACGGCGACAAACACATGAGAGCTGGCCTTTTAGCCGTTGTCTACACTGTTTGGGTGCAATCCATTTGCCAGTATAGGATTTTTCTTTTCCCAGTTATTTTTAAACAAGAGGTCAACCGCAACAATACCGGTCAGTGGCCCTTTCCTTCCCAATCAACCGCCCCTCTCTCTCCCCGTAATTAAACACTCCTCTGTCTCCCAGGGCGCTTTCAAAGACTCCCGGTCGACCCCTATCAACGGGCCGTTTTGGGTGTCTGTTTGTTGTTGTCGTTGAGACTCACAGGGAGGCTATCTTTAAGCTATCTTTAAATTGGACATGTTCTCCCGACGTCTCCGCTGATGTATTGATGTCTTCCGAAGGAGAGAAGATTGTGGTAGAGATGTGGGGGGGAGAGAGAGAGAGAGAGAGAGAGAGAGAGGGAGAGAGGGAGAGGGAGAGAGAGAGAGAGAGAGAGAGAGAGAGGGAGAGGGGGAGAGAGGGAGGGGGTGGAGGAGAGAGAGGGGGTTAGAGAGATGGGAGGGGGGGGTAGAGGGATGAGAGAGAGAGAGAGAGAGAGAGAGAGAGAGGGGGGGGGGGTGGAGGAGAGAGAGAGGGTTAGAGAGATGGGAGGGGGGGTAGAGGGATGAGAGAGAGAGAGAGAGAGAGAGAGAGAGAGAGAGAGGGAGAGAGGGAGAGGGGGAGGGGGTGGAGGAGAGAGAGAGAGAGAGGGGGTTAGAAGGGGGTGGTAGAGGGATGAGAGAGAGAGAGAGAGAGAGAGAGAGAGAGAGAGGGAGAGGGAGAGAGGGAGGGGGTGGAGGAGAGAGAGAGGGTTAGAGAGATGGGAGGGGGTGTAGAGGGACGAGAGAGAGAGAGAGAGAGAGAGAGAGAGAGTGAGTTAGGGCGCTTTCCAACTAGGGACCCAGGCCTGGATCCGAATACACTTGACCCCAAAGTCCAGTTTGTTTGATGAGTGTGAACACTGTGTACCGTCCCCAAGTCCGTACTTGAGTCCATACCGGAGTCCACTCGGTTGATGTGTACTCGGGTTACGGTTCATCAGGTGTGAAAGCTAACTGTACCAAAACACAGAAGTGGACCGCTATTCTGCATATCTGCGTCGGCGCGCAGCCCTCGCCTCAATCTCATCCTCTGAACTGAACGGCCATAGCTGATAAAGTAGGAAGGCAGGCGAGAGAAGGTCTTTGTTGACATTGTCTCCAAAATATCAATAATAGTAGGCATAGCATGAAGGTCGACTCTCGGGATGTTGTGATGAACAAATAAAGAAATGTGGCGTCGTATACTCTTCTTCTTGTTTGTGTTTTTTGGCGACTCGCAAACCAGCGAGGTGCATACCGCCGACCACTGTGTCGGAGTGTGCCGATACACAAGTGTACTCGGGTACCGAATAATAGTACCGATGTGAAAGCTGACCGGCGGGGGGGGGTGGACGGAGGGGGGTGATCGTACACGGCACAGCAATTGTACCTAATGTAAAAGCGCCCTTAGAGAGAGGAGGTGGGGGGGGGGGCGGGTTAGAGGGGAGAGAGATATAGAGAGAGAGGGATAAGGAAAGAGAGAGGTTTATCGAGAGAGTAGGGTGGGGGGGGGAGAGAGAGAGAGAGAGAGCGATCGCTGGTGTCCATTTGGGACCTAGTTATCAGGTACTACCGCCTCTTCCTCAGCTCAGAGCCAGTGAGGGACAAACAGATCCCATTAAAGATAGCTCTCACCAGGGCAGCTTCACATTCACATATAAGATTTTCGTGACGGAGCGAAAGTATAGTTCGTAAATTCTCATATATTTTCTCATGTATTTTATTTCTTCTTACGGTTTTGATTCTCAAGCGATTTTGGGAGCGGCTGTCCTTAATGGTCTAAGCTTTCCTTTAATACATGGATGATATATTCTGTCTTGGAGCGCTCTCAGGTTCAACGTAACAGTATCTCTGTGTTACCTCTTGACCTCTTCACCTTTTGATAAACTACAATCCCTGCAATCATCAGTCGCGACCTTTTCAAGAATGTTCTTTAAACATTCACCGTTTGTCTCATCCATATTGTTCTCGTGAATGCGTGAAGGAATTTCACGTTAAATGTAATTAATGCAAGTCCTAGTTAATACATTTATGTAGTCATTATTTTTATTGTCCGTTATTTGTATCCATAACACATGTGTGTTAACTATCTAGTCGTGTAGGTGTTTCTGTTGATCATGATATAATTTGGGTTTTATAAATAAAATGCTCCTATTATGAAGCATGCTTACTGTTAATGTGATATGTAAACAGGTATAAAATCTAAATATGGATCAGTGGATTACTCTTCTCATATATTACTCATCTCTGTATATACTCATCTTTGTATGCATCAATATTTTGATGCATACAAAACCACATCGATGGATCGAGGAGCAAGACATGTTTATGAAGAGTGAGCGTCATTGTGTGGTTGTGTACAAAGGAAAGTGAGAGAGAGAAAATATAGAAAGATAGACGAGAAAAAGGGAGGTAGATGAAGAGAAACGGTAGGAAGATAGATGGGAGAAAGGGAGGGAGATGGAGAGAAGGGATAGAAGGATAGGGGAGAAATAGAGAGGGAGAAGGAGAGAACATATAGAATGAGAGAGAGGAGAAAAGGGGAGGCAGACGGAGAGAAAAAATGGAAGGGAGAGAGGAGAGATAGAGAGAAATTGCAATAATTAACAGGGACAGATAGCACTCATGCGTTATTCATTTGTCTCCCCCACCTGATGAGCAAGTCGTGATTCTGTTTTTCGCTTTTTTCTTGTTATGTTTTTTTCTGGAGAGGAATGGGTTTTTCATGGCGAAAAAAAAAGGAAAACCAAATTTGTTTTGGGAAAAAGTGAAAGGAGTCCATCAATCCAATGAATGGCAGATTATTTTTGTATTGTGTTAAACAGTCACACGCTTCCACAATTTCCACCGTCCCTCATTTCCATTCGATTAGACTGTGTTATACCTTTCAGAGAATGACACATCTTGTTTGAGCGAGGGAATAATATTATCTCCCTCCCTCTCTCTCGGCCTCTCCGTCTCCCTGCCCTGTCTCTCTTTGTCTCCGTCTCTAACGCTCCTCTCTTCCTCGTCTCTTCCATAACTGTCAGTATAGATACCCTCAATGGCTCATGATGCCAAAATGCCCTAGGTGGGGATGGCAACGCACAAAAACCCACAATGCACTGGGACTGTGATGTACGAACACAGTGGAATACTGCATGACTTTGTCCCCTGAGGTCGGCCAATGGTCCTCCTCTCTAATTAGTTTTCAGATTGATGTGCTATTTTGCAGTTTAGCGTTTTGCTATTTATTCAAAACCACTCACAGTGAATTTGGATAAATATCATTAAGGAGCAGGTAGGCCTCTTGCACAAAAATGTCGACGGGGAGGTTAGGGATCGAACCCAGAAACTTTTGGTGGAACACCCTCAGCGCTTAGTGTCTCTGCCCTCCAATATCAATATCACAAAGGGTTTAAATGTGAGCACATGGACGGCCGTACCGCGTCGATGCCGTCGATTTACACAACAGATTTCTGTAATGAAAATGGCACTCTGAAATGAAAACGCCAACACAGCCTGTTGCCTAATCAACTGTTTCGCTGTGTACAGCTGTCGCCGTCGAGACCACTCAGGGTCTAAACCATTATGCTGTTATTCTTTCCCTGCGTTCAATACGCTCTAACCTGCTGTAAATTGTAAATACTACCGATGCATCACAGATAACTTGTCACAATGTTGTTTGTACGCCAACGGGCTGGGATGTTGACGGACAGCTTTGCATGGTCTCTAATTTTTGTATTATTATTTTCATTATTATTATAAAGTCGCCTTTAAGTGGTCGTACAGCGGAAATGTTCAGATGCACTTGTTGATTGCTTTTTCATCGCTCGCCCGCGCTCTTGGATTCGTGTCCAATTTCTCCCCGTCTCGTGAGCTGATAAGCGGCATATTTAGCGGTGAGACTGACATGCAAATAATTGAAATCCCTTAGAAACAACCTGCCGTTTACTTTGCAATGCAATCATTGTAAAACACACAAACAACTGACGCCCCCGTCATGAAACAAAGCTGGGGGGGGGGGGGGGGGCTGGCAATATTTACATGAATATGTAATTGGAAACCAAATGGGATGTCAGTCACAGCAGGGGGGCAGGGTTTGGCCTCCACATACCCCGAAGAAGACATAGACACTGGAACAGAAAGGCTGTGTCGTTGGTTGCGTATCGGAATCGGAATCAACTTTTATTGTCATTGCACAAGTACAACGAAATGTGATTGCTGCATTTAAGCCATTACTGGCACGCTAGGAGCAGCGGGCAGACACAGTGCAGCACCGGGGGGGTCCACTCCGGGCCTACTGCACTGTCTATTAGTGCCTTAGGGTCAAAGTCAGGTGTATTAACCTAACATGGATGTTTTTGGTGTGGGAGGAAACCGGAGCATCCGGAGGAAACCCACGTGAACACGGCGAAAAAAAAATACAAACTCCACACTCGCTCCCACCGGGGTTCGAACCCAGGACCTTCTTGCTGTGAGGCAGCAGTGCTAACTGTTGTGCCACCATGCTACCCTTGGCTAAGGTTGTTCTCATTTTCTATTGGTTTAATAATAGTCTTGCGACACCTGTCTCCATCTGTCTCTTTTTCTCTCTCTCTGGTAACCTTGCCTACCCTCTCAGATCTTTTCCCTCATAGCCCAACCCCCCCCCCGCCCCCCCCCCAACGCATACACACCGTCTCTTCATCAATCAGTGCCTCCTCCAACATAACATCATGCTCCAGTAATCTTGACTGGCACAAAGTAGGAAATGTTGCCTCAGAGCGTCGAGTGTGTGTGTGCGTGTGTGTGTGTGTGTCTGTTTGTATGAAACTAGGTCTTCGGCCAGTGCTTAACTGCTGTGGCGTTCTCAAAGCGTTATTTTATTTTTGCCTCCCTGCTTCCCTGTCACCACAAAAGCCCCATCTTCCATTCGCTAAGTGCATCCGGGCACACATACACACACACACACACACACATGCAGATGTGGAGTCACATACACACACACACACACGCAGAAATATTGTGTGTGTCGCTGTTGTTTTCAGGGGTGGCAGAGGGAGGTGGGGGGCAGTTTCTACCCCTCAGGCACCATGTAACAATGTTACAGAGGCAGGCCTGACCTGACCCCCTAAACTCCAGCTGCCATCTGTTTTGTTTTTGTTGGTGTTTTTTCTTGCTGCCTGATGCATGGTAACAGAGGAGAGCAGAGGAGAGGAGAGGGGGGTGTTGTGACTGGTCAATATGTTTTAATGCTGTCTCAGGTGGACGCTTACCAGTCCAGACACAAGCCAAGTAAAAGCTGTAAGCTGGATAATCTTTCTGGCGCAGACGGTTGATTTCAATTTAGCTGCTAATGAACAAGATAGCCGGCAGCACTCATGCAGAATGTTGTCCGAATTATGGGTTTTAATTAAGTTTCGGTGCCACGGTGATTGAAAAGTGACCCAAAACATTAATTTGGCTGAAATGTCTGAAGTAAAAGAAGAAGCTCTGAGTTGTTTGAAGGGGTGCAAGGAACGACAGGAGAGAGAGAGAGAAACAGAGAGAGCTCTCAGGCTGCTCCTCCTCCACCCCATCTCCTGCTACCTCATGCTTCCACCTCCACTCCACTTCCTGCTACCCCCTGCCTCCTCCACCTCCTCCACCCCACCTCCTGCTACCCCCTGCCTCCTCTACCTCCTCCACCCCACATCCTGCTACCCCCTGCCTCCTCCACCTCCTCCACCCCACATCCTGCTACCCCCTGCCTCCTCCACCTCCTCCACCCCACATCCTGCTACCCCCCTGCCTCCTCTACCTCCTCCACCCCACCTCCTGCTACCTCATGCTTCCTCCACCTTGCTCCCACATCCTCCACCTCCTGCCTTCACTACCGCCCTCCCTCACCTCCCTCCCTTACCTCCTACCTCCTGCCCCTCACTCCAACCCACATCTCCCTCCTTCCCTAACCTCCTCTACCTCTGCTCACCCCCTCACCTCCTGCTTCCTCCCACCCCCTCCTCCAGCATCATCCTTGATGATGATGATGAGGATGAGGATGACGACAATCGACGACGACAAAGAGTTCCTCAGAAACCCGGCCGCTCCTCCAAATGCCACCCGTGCTTCTTTACCCCAGCAATCATCACAGGCCTCCCTCCTTGATATTCATTACGTGATATTTATATTCATAATCCTTATTGCCACAGATGATCCACAGATTTGCCGTTTAGCGACAGATGGGATATCCAGACAACGCAGATCAACAACAACACGGGTTGTGGATGTGTACCGTTTGCATGGCAATGGCCACATGTTGGATCTGTGGGTCTTTATTGGTCAACAACTTTCTTCACGCTTCAATTATTACCATTTAGTCACTTAGCTAGCTAGCAGATGCTTTTATCCAACGCGACACAGTGAATTCCGGTACATGTCGTTGTGGAGCAGGTAGGGGTTTACGAGATTGGACAAGGATCGAACCATAAGATGTGTGAGTTGGGAGCCCAACACCCAAGCCAATACCCTCCCCTCGCTTCCTAATTCTCCTTAATTTATCGTGTAGTAATACCAGTGTGTGTGTGTGTGTGTGTGTGTGTGTGTGTGTGTGTGTGTGTGTCAGTCTGTCTGTCTGTGCACATGATGTGTGTGCACGCATGCTTATTGTGTTCCACAAGCTGTTGCACATCTCCAAAGTTTTGGCAAATTAATTTGCACGTGGAAGAAGATTATCTTTCTCTGGGTGGGCTTGGAAGAAGGGGAGGAACACAAGAACATGTTCCATAGCAATGGCAAATTGAGAATTAAAGACAATTTCTCTCTTCAAGCATTGAATGTCGAACAATTGCTATTAACTGTAGTCAATTGATTGTTTCACAAGACTTGGAGGAAGCTGTTTTCACTAATCACTAATAACAGGTAGATATTAATATTCTAGCAAATCATGTTTTTTCAAACATTTACCTGCACACATTAGGTGCACACCTGTTATTACATTATAAGACATCGGGTGTAATACAAGACTGCTGTACAAGGAACATGTTTTTTTTGTTTCTTAAATTTCCTCCTAGACAACGCATAGAATATCATTAGTACCTCGATAACACACTAATCCACAAGCGCGAAATTTGTCGCGGCTCTATTTTAAGCGAGTCAAATTTTCACACTAATTCCAAGAGTGTGTTCGAGAGGGAGAGAGAGAGAGGGAGAGAGAGAGAGGGAGAGAGAGGGAGAGAGAGAGAAGGAGAAAGAGAGGGAGGGAGGGAGGGAGGGAGGGAGGGAGGGAGGGAGGGAGGGAGGGAGAGAGAGACGGAGAGAGAGAGAGAGAGAGAGGGAGAGAGAGAGAAGGAGAGGGGGAGGGAAAGAGAGAGCAAGAGAGAGACGGAGAGAGAGGCTGAGGGGGATGGCAAAAAAAGAAAGAAAAAGAGAAGCCTTCACATCACACATGTTCCTCGGTTTCCATGACGACCGTGATCCCTGTATGATAATCATATTCCGGCTGTTTGCGATGGGAAAAAAACAAACAAACAAAAAAAAAAAAACATTCACGGACAGATTTATCCAAGATGGTGGGACACGTCCATAGGTAGGAGGCTGAACCCTGCAGTCTTACAACAAGCCCCAAGACCCCAGGAGACAAAACATCTCGCTACGGCTATTTTTAACCAACCTGGTAAAAACAGGCAGCGATATCATTGATATTGCTGATAATCTGCCTCGGAAAACTCGGACGAAGCGTTCAGAAAGGGGATTTTAATAAGTGTATTTTTAGTCTACATGGCATGGATTTGACACCTTTACAGACACTTTTTTACAGTTTGCTACCGCTGGCCGAGATTTTGTTCGCTTACAGATCACTGCCTGCAGCAACATGATTGGTTGAAACAAATATGAAGCAAAATAAATTGAAACATACCATTCACCCAGATTTGAGCTTGTATGCCATCAGACTTTAGATATTAATCTGAAGATTTGATTTGTGAGACTAGATGTCTACCTACTTTTAGATGAAATTCTGATGTTATATATGCGTCTTTCTTATGCTTGTGGATGATACTGCCAGACTATGAACCTAACTGGAGTTTCCACACTAAGTGATAGAATGGGAGCGTGCGGGCGATGCTAAGAAAATAATAGAAATAATTATCAGAGCTATTCAGAAAATAAAACGGGTGTTGAAGAAGCACAGATGTCCATCTGATGAGACTAATACTGAAATTACATTTCCATTAGGACCCAGGAACTGCCATTTTCCCCTCTGTAGTCATTGCGTGTTTGTTTTTGTGATCTCACCAGATTTATCAAACCCAAATTTAGCTGAAAAGCTTTTAATATCTGACTGTATAACAGCGGAAAAAACATCCATCCATTTGTTTGAAACCAGAATATGGATGAACACACAGAAACAACAACAAACAAATATACAGTATAATCTAGTCTAGTGGAACAAAGAAAGGTAGGGATTGTACCTTTAGTCCCCTCCTCTAGGCCGGGGCAGTTGCAGTCTTTCAACATTTATCCCCAGCCCCTGCACTCAGACAGCTATAGATCCTCTCTCCTCACCCAAGACAAATGACCTCATTAACCAGCCAGGGCCATTCAAAACTGGATCACATGATGCGTGGCGAAGAGCCTTGAAGGAAACACAGACTAGTCTCACTCAGTGAGGCTATTGTGTTGTTTTTCTGTGGTTTGTTTTTTAATTTTTCCAATCCCTTATGCACTTATTGTATAAGGGACTTAATTAATCAATCACATCTCACCCTAGCTATCCATGCTGTATACCAGAAAGGATAGCTAAATCTAGCGATTATGGTGCACCTTGAAACTTCTTCTATTGACATCCTTGCTGTACCAACAGTGATATATTGTTGTTTTATTTTCTACTGACAAATGCTCTCATTGTAAGTCGCTTTGGACAAAAACATCTGCTAAATGCCCTAAATGTAAATGTAATTGGCAGGGTAGTCTAGTGGTGACAGTGGTTTGTCTCCCAGCCAAAAGGTTCTGGGTTCCCAATGTCTAACGTGTAGGCATCCCTTGAGCAAGATGCCCTGACTCCTACCTGCTCCTTAATGACACTCATAATGTCATCTGATTCCCTGTATGTCGCTTCGGATTAAAGCATCTGCTAAATTACTACATCTCTGTTTTGAGGTTTTAAAATGGCATCTATAAAGAGGTTGAGTGAGAAGAGGGGGTAGCCGTGTGTTTCAGCCTCATCCAGACAGTGACTGGAGGAGTGGCCACGAACGAGGGCCTATTTGCTGTTGAGGACGCATTAGTTTCACCATAATGGCGTTTTTTCTGTGTACCTGCCGAGATCTGCCCAACAAGCAGTACTTGTTCACTGGTGTATCCTGTGTGTGTGTATATGTGTGTGTGTGTGTGTGTGTGTGTGTGTGTGTGTGTGTGTGTGTGTGTGTGTGTGTGTGTGTGTGTGTGTGTGTGTGTGTGAGAGAGGGCACATGTGTTTGCCTGTGTGCGTGTGTATCCGTATCTGTGAGTGTTTGTATGTGTGTGCATGTCTGTATGTGTGAGTGTTTGAGTGTGCACATACATGTGTGGTTATGTATGTGTGTGGGTTTATGCATGTGTATTTGTGAGGGTGTGTGTATATATGTGTGTGTATGTGTGTGCGTATCTATGTACATTCTTATCTTTCTGTTGTCATAGCAGAGAGAGGGAGAGAGAGAGAGAGAGAGGCCTGGCACACAATGTTCTCACTTGTGGGAATTGATCTTCCTTCCTCTTCAGGATTACAGGGTAAGATCCCTGGTAGCCAATGGGTCTCCTGTTTAACGGCACTGTACATATAAATGCCCAAACATGAGCCACGGTGAGACCTCCAATTTGCCCCCATTTCCATTTCCACCAATCGCCATGGTGATTGAGCTGATTAACAGGATGGGCGAATCCCAGCCTTCAGTCAAAATTAGCTTGAGCCATTGAGGGGGAAGTCGGCTACAAATTGACCCTGTCGCCTCAAAGGTCACCGCTCTTTTAATGTTTTTAAAAAGTGGAGCGTATCGATTTGGATTGGGGCAGATATGCTCTCTCGGACAGTCGCGGCTAATGAGCGCAACATGCATTAGCGTGTGGTCGCCAAGCATCAAGCTTGATTCATAATGGCAGACCCTAATAGAATGATTGATAGGCATAAATGACCAATCATATTTGTGTCAATCATGTGAATTAGGCTTCAGGTGGGTGTTGTTTTTATTTGGGAAAAGAGCACCTCTATTGTAACGGCGACTATAATATGAAAAGAGATATGATTCTCACCCATCTACATTTAAACTGTCCATTTGTCCTGGTGGATAATATTTCTGTTGCTAGCAGAGTAGCTTCTGTGGCATTCATTGAATGTTGAATTGAATCATAGAAGCTAATCTCTGGATGATTCTTGCCACTTTGCTAAAAAACTATTTTTTACTACACCCATGTAACAACAAAATTGTTTAGACCATCTGATTCCTTGAAATGTCACAGGAACAAGGTTGCCCTGCATTGAATGGGATCAAGTAGATGGAGAAAAAAAGCCTGTTAAATGGAAAGTTGTGTTCAGTGTTTGATCTGACTTTTTGTGCAGAACATGAATACATTTACTTTTATCGACACTGTGATTCATGCTTTTCTTGATAAACTGGGCTGTTTGTTCCTCAACTTGAATAGGAGCCATTTTAGCTACGCCAAAAACCGCCCGCTTCATGACCACCATCTCGTACAGAACCCTTTCAATAGTCTTCCCCATCTCCTCGTCACAGTCAGTGTTTATACATTTTCCAAAAGAATACTTCCCTGTGTACTTTTCGGTCTAATGGAGCAGTGTTTTTTGTGTTTCTGTAACCATTTTCTAAACCGTTTTTGAATTTGGAAACCGAAAAGTCACGTTACTTACCCCCTAGCAACTAGCTTGTTGCTAGCGAGCGGAATACGGGCACTCTGCAAGGCCTATAGACAGCCAGTGTTTCAGTCTTTCATCCCATGCACCCGCCATGCACAGGATTACAGACAGCTTGCTATCTCAAGGCTTATCAGTCACAGATGGGCCCGAGACAATACAACCGAATCAAACATGGCGATCAAGTATTTTTCGATGCCGCGCCCCAAAGGACAGCGTGCTCATCCTTCCCATAATACTTCTGATGCTTGGCTTCTATTGCGAGTGGTGGACGGTTTCTACTGGGCCACTAGGGCATTTCAGCTAGCTGACGAAGGTTTCATTGGTAAACTGTCAACTGAATGACCCATTAGTTCACACATTGAGACCGTTTTGATTCATTTCAAATAATGCGGGCAAACCCCTCTTTACCGGGAATAAACAATACATCTTGTGTAATGAGATGTTCAGCTTGGCTCCTTACTTCATAATGACCACCATAAATCAACTGTTTGGTGGTATAGCTAGAAGCGGCGCCGAGCTAAAGCATTTGGCTAGGGCCAACTCATTTTCAACCTCTCCTTATGCTTTGGTAAGCAACGTTTTTGAGACATTTTATTGCGTTCTCACGTCCTAATCATCAATTTTTTTAACCACACTGGAATCGTTTCAAGATTGGCACCCTGTAATTGTGGCAAAGTGTAGTAAAAATAAAGGCTTAGGGGCGCGCTGGGGAAAAAGAGACAAGAATCAATAGCAGAACACAATGTCAGCCAGGACAACACTGTCAAGCAGTTGTTAAAGTCAGACAAAGCCGTTTTCTTTTTCTTGAAATAGTTATTTGAAATAGTTGTATGAAATAGCTCGACTCATTCTACCACTTAATTACATAGCCCCTTTGAACAGTCCTGCCAATACAATTGCTTATCCATTGCAATGCGTTGCTTTATTTATTTATTTATTTTCCATCAATGGGGTCAAGGAGGACCTGCTCTCCTGCTTCCCGGTGTCTCATCTCTTTGCCTGATGATATTGCAAAAGAAGAAGAAGAAGAAGAAGAAGAAGAAGAAGAAGAAGAAGAAGAAAAACCACCTAATTCTACGACGACGCCTCCTTAAGTTGTATCGGTCCTGTTTTCAATGGTTTTGCCGTGTCTCCGGCTTACTTAAATTTACATTTATGGCATTTAGCAGACACTTTTGTCCAAAGCGACTTACAATAAGTACATTTGTCAGTAGAAAATAAGACAACACTATATCGCTGTCGGTACAGTGAGGATGTCAATAGAAAAAGTTTCTAGATTCACCGTAATTGCTAGGTTTAGCTATCCTTTCTGGTATACAGCAAGGGTAATGTACTATTTAATTGCCAGGACGTACAATAAGTGCATAAGAGGTTTTATTTTTTATTTGTTTTAAGGGAGTTGGGGGCGGGGTAGGGGAGGTGGGGGGGGGGGGGGGGGGGGGGGGGGTAGGTAGAGGAGGGAGGCTATGCTTGGCGTCAATTGGAAGTCTTTTGTTTGCAGGTGCTGTGCATCAAAGAGGGGGAACATTTGCTCTTATAATCTCTCTCTGGGTGACACTTAGCCGTTCTCATTCACCTCGTCCACTTAGTCGTTGATGACGAAGGGAGCGCAAATCAGAGCACTTGTGCAACATTTGGCTGTTGATTAGCCATTGTGAAGCGTCTCCAGGATCTTTCTTTAGTGAGCTGCAATGACACATGCACACACACACACACACACACACACACACACATACGCACGCACACACACACACACACACATACACACAGGAGGTAGGGGTACAGTGGTGGTAATTTATAAAATTATATAGTTTGCCAAAATGTGCTTTAATAGAATAATAGCAAAAATTCCAAGGACATGATGATGGGACATGATCAATCTTTATAATCTGATTGTAGTCTGCGCCGGTTGTACAATCAGTAGCAATTCTACATTTTCAATTGAACCTAATCATCTGACATTGTATTCCCCTTCTTCTTCGACAACCTGTTGAAATGAAAGTCGAGGATAAAATTGATATTTCCTCCACAACCTGAAGTGATAATTATGGGCAATAATGGGAAGGTATCCCCACATTCTGTGCAAGGATTTGATGAATAAAAAAAAGGAATAGTATGCTCTTAGACCCCAGGGTTGCTAAATGGACGCTTGACTACCTTAAAGATAGCCCTTGAATTAGCTTAGCACATCAATGAGGCATGAATTGATGAACTACTCATATGCGTAACGATGGCTACTTTTATTCAAATTCCCTCATCCAGAGAAAAATGTAAAACATTAACACATAATTTTGGAGGCTGCACTCTTTAATAATAATTGTTACAGAGCAAAGCAAAAAAATGAAGGGGCGGGAAAATCCTCGAGCTCAAGACTCCTCTAACCTCTCCCTCAACCGACCCCCACCCCACCCATCTCCATCTTAACCATCTCTAATGAAGGAGCCGAATAACAGTCTTTTTTACCCCAGCTGACTGTATAACTTGGCTAATCTCATTTCATTATGTGCATTTAGGCCATGACAAGATAATGCCCACCATACGTATCCCAACTGCGCTATTGAATGTATAATTACTGTTAAATCATTTTTGGTCTGGCATTGTATCTATTTAATGTTTTGGATAGGGCATTTTTAATGTACTGTTGGTCTGTGGGCTGGCTTACCATTGGTCGGATTTGCTTCTTATTCATCTGATACAAAAAGAACAAACAGTGTCTGTGAAATAGGGTGGATTGGGCCCAGTAGAGAGGGGCAACATTTTGGATTGTAATAGACTGTTTGTATGCCTGAATCCCACTCCCACTCCTCTCTCTCTCTCTCTCTCTCTCTCTCTCTCTCTCTCTCTCTCTCTCTCTCTCCACCCTGCCTGGTATTGTTCATTGTGCTGGCTCTCTCCAGGGCGCTGGCTGTTTCCAAGGTCACAGGCTTCGCTATACAGGGGCCGGGGGGCCCCACGGTGGTGCTTACAGTACATGGGTCCCTCTGGTGGTGCACAGCCCACGTGTCATCACAACGCACACTCTGATCTGAAGTAGGGAGTGCAGTCGTGCCCACCGACGTATGTGCGCACACACACGCCTCTCTTCTGCTTACAGCTAAGCTCGCTCACTACCTCACTCTCTGTATATCATGCACACGCGCACACACACACCCGCACATCCTAACTCCTCTGCTTACAGCTATGCTCTCTCTCTCTCTCTCTCTCTCTCTCTCTCTCTCTCTCTCTCTCTCTCTCTCTCTCTCTCTCTCTCTCTCTCTCTCTCTCTCTCTCGCGCGCTCTCTCTCGCGCTCTCTCTCCCTCTCTCTCTTTCTCTCTCTCTCACACACACACACAGCTCAGAGTGAGGTGGAGAGCTCAACCCAACAGCAACAACATAGAATTACCTTCAAGACAGCCACATTTATTAGGTTAAATAACAATCTCTAACAATCCTCTCGGAAATGTATGTAATATATTTTCATGTACAAAACTACGTATTATTAGTAATTTTAGTATGATTTTTTTTGGGTGTTCTGTCCTATTCATTTAAAAAACTGCTTTTGGAGAGACCTAATATCTACTGTTAAAATTACCTTTCAATAAGTTGCATAACAACCATCACTTAGTTAATGTATTTGCATAGCATCAGCCACAGTCCTATCTTCCAACGGTTGAGGTAGAAATATTTATACTTAAAGCTAAATTCAGTGACAGAAATAATATCTTGCTTTCAGCTTCCATGGCTTTACAGCTTCTGCACCTAGCAATGCATTGTGGGTGATGTAAGAAATGGTTCACTGAACTTTTCCAGTGTATTTCAACATACAATGGAAAAAGATTTTTGGTTTGATTTGACAGTCCTTTTGACCTTTAGAGATGCCATGATATTTTTGGGGGAAGTTTTGAATTGTGTCGAGCGCAGAGAGAAAAGAAACCCACTTGCACCTCTTTATATAAGACTATGACCTAGGTTCGCTGACAAGTAAAGATACTCAAGGATTTGCAGAAAGTGAAGACTTGACTGGAATACTTGATGGTTTCTGATCTCTCTCACTGCCTTGGCCGGCTGACAGGACAGCTAAACCCAAACCGATCCGGTCTTGAGTTTCGGGTTCCGGCTGCCAGGGACTGACATCGGCGAATGCTCTGGCCCAGTAACTGTCTAGAGTGAACATGCGCCCTATAAAAGTGAAAGTTAATTGGCTGCCTAATTGGCCCACAGAAGCTTGTTTCGCCAGGTGATAGCTCTAGCTTGCAGGTTTGCTCACGAGCCGACATCCATCCCTGTGAGTTCTGCCCTGAACACTGGACACTATGGGCCCTATTTTGCCGGTCTGAAACGCAAGTATGAAACGCAAAGCGCAAGTGGCTTTGTGGGCGGATCTTCGGCGCTGTTGCTATTATGCCGGCGGGATAAATGACGCTCGCGCCCAGCGCAAATCTAAAATGGGTTGGTCTGAAGTAGCTACATTAGTCATAGGTGTGGTTTGGGCGTAACGTGCAATAAACCAATCAGAGCGTCGGCTCACATTCCCTTTAAATGCAGGCGCGCTTGTTCCATGGCGAGCACATCGCGCATTGCCACTACTGGACCCAGACGTGTCCAATCCCGCCGTAGCGCGCGCATGGCCATCAGAGGGAAAAATAATTAGTTCTTCTGTTTAAATCTTTTCAGCTTTTCATTTTCCGTTGACAAAATGTAAATAAAGAAATGTCACAAAGACATACTTTCCGATGTTTTGGCCTCACTCTCACTGAATCACGAGGTTATGAATGCATGGTGATTTAGTTGCAATGTAGTCTAACATTAGACCGAGATTACTTTGCTTATAGACAGCGCTTGAAGTGGAAAAATATAAGTGCCGGTACTGCGTACGGCGGGGGGGGGCGCGATCATAACCCACCCCGGACCTGACCGACGAGGGGGTGGGGGGGGGGACAGCCTGTGACAAGTGCCGGTACTGTGTGCCGGTGCGTACCGGCCCACTTCAAGCACTGCTTACAGATGATGCAGCTCTTCTGTCAAATAAGCTGAAGCGCATTTTCAGTCTGCCGAATATTCTTTCAGTTACACCGCGTCGTGTTTCTGTGTTTCCGATTATAAAACATTTCACGCGCTGTTGCTGGCATAATAAAAGGTGTCATCCTGGTGTCCTTATATATGTGTCTTGCGACTATTGGTCAAACAGGTTAATTTGATCCGTCATTACTAGAATTATTTTTTTTATTTTATTTTGTATTTTTTTATTTGGTGTACTATTATTTTTGAGCCGGTCCCCCCCCCCCCCCCCCCCCGTCAACAATCATCGCGCATCCCCCCCCTGATTATGGCCAAGCGCCCTTAAAATAGCGTCTGAATAAGCGCCACTGACTTTAAACTAGGTTTTTTCTGGTCTGTGGCGCTATTGTTTTGTGAAAGTGCAGAATAGCACCAGGGAACGTTAGCGCCGGGACACGCCTCCTGTTTTCGCTGAACCGCCCCCGCAGCGCAACTTCATTCCCCAAGTGAAGGACTTGCGCCTTGCGAGGGAAAATTCCAATGTGCGTCGGGTGCACAATAGGAATTGCGCAAGCGCCAGTGAACAAAGTCAATTGCGCTGAGTGCAAGATAGGGCCCTATGAATGAATGGCAATACAATAATTTGAGTTGACATTGTACCTGTTTTTAAAAACAGGGTTTTAGAAAGTGAATAAAATGATAAGATTAAAACGTGACTTAAAACACAAACAGGGCAGGATTTTATATATTCCCAGCCGAGGGGTACTGGGTTCGATCTTCAATATCCGCAGCCTGACCTGTAGAAGTCTAACCCCTACCTGCTCCTCAATGACATGGATCCAAATTCATTGTAAGTCACTTTGGGAAAAGCGGCTGCTAAATTAAATAGTAAATAGTAATTCCATTAACAAATAAAACTGTGCAGTCGGTCTTTCTGTCCTCCGCCGCTTGGTTTCAGAGCACTTAGCTATAAATAGAGCTAATTTCAGTTGAAGGACAAATTGAATCATTCTGTTTGCTTTTATTATATTCTATCATTCTCCAAATGACATTCATGCTGAATTACATTTTTGTTTTACTGTCGATGAGGTCGACACAAATGTCTCTATGCTCTTTTTTTTTCTTCTGTTGGCGTTCTCTAAAAAGGAAAGAGAAAAAAATCCCTGTTATGTTACTTAGTGAGCCATTCAGAGAGCCTCATTTTTTGAAGGCAGGTAAAACGGCCCTGACCTCCATCTGAGTGTCCTGGAACATATTCTATTGTTGACGCGCACCTCCACGAAAGGTCCTGGCTGATTTAGGAATGAAATGTATGCAGCATGCAGTTAGCAATCAAGAGGCTCCAGCGGTAATTGCCTGGGACTGAGGCGATCACAACGCCGCACAGCGCGCATTCCACACCATGGCGGAGACACACAAACACTCGCCTTTGAAACCGCTGCCCAATCTTCACGCCTGCACTTGAGCAACGTGTTGATGGAGGCGCTTTGAAAAAAAAAAAAAAAAAAGGCGTTGAAACGGCGAAATCCGAAGACTTGGGTGACTCACTTGACAAGCCATGACAGAGAGGCTTATAGAAGGGGGAAAGGGGGAGATTTTCACCAGCCCACTCAGAATTAAGACATGCAGAGGAAATGGGATGTTCTTGGAGTTGAGGCCCGCTGGCTTGATCCGTTTTGACCCGGTGGTGCGTCAGAAAGGCAATTCACTGTGGAAAAACTTGCCACTTACTTCGGGACATAATTGGAGGGAGGAATATATGTAGTGGCCAGGGTTATTCCACTCCCATTGGAAAGGATCGATCTGGGTTTAATTCTCAATGGCAGCAACCTTTACCAACCTGTCATACTTGAGCAAAATGGCTAAACCTGTTCCTTACTGACCTGTATCTGCCCATCTGCCCATCTGTATTCAGCATGCTGTATCACTACACTGTGAATCAGTTTGGATAATAGTAGCTTCTAAATGATAGTTAATTGCTCACAAGCGTGCGTGCACACACACAAACACACACACACACACACACAAACACACACTAGACGTAACACCAATTATCCCTTTTAAACCGTCTAACCATCTAAACCATCTATTTCAATTTAATTTCCAACCAAGAACAAAAAAGTGTTCACAAAGTTGATGCTGCAGCCGAAACGTGCACGCATTTGTGCGCGCCAGGATGATGGTGATTGGCTGGTTTTGTCATGCCTTAGCCCGGAGGTACCGATAGCAGCAGATGCCTAACGACGACTATTACGCCGTCATGGTCGTTCGCCGTCCGACTCCAATCCATAAGGTCTGAGTGATGGTGGATCTGGCAGATGTCTCTACCAGTCAGTACCGAGGTGTTTGATTGGCCCGGGTGACAGCCAATCAAATACAACTACAGCCTCATAGATTGGACTGTGTTTCCATTCCCCATGTCATTGATTGTTCCATTGTGCTCCGCTAGATCAATTTAATACAATGAAGAAACTGGGATGACATTGTAGACCAGGATAGGACAAAATCTACGCTTTAAAACTCATAACTCAAGATTACTGATAGCATAGTCCCAGAAGATGTTTTTTTCTCATATCAACTGTCAATACCAGCCATCTATCCTATTTGAACGTAAACGGTCTTAAACATAATTTCATCAGTTACAGTTGGGCATTGCTAGCATGCTTGCTTGCACACCCACAAGGGCAGAATGGGAAGGAGACACTCTGGGAAACAAATCAGTGAAAGAAAATGATATGTATATAAATCTAGATGTATATAAACATTATATTACACACGCTCCAGAGTGGATGGGGAGGAGGTGATGACGGCGCATCGGATCCGGGGGGCTGTCGGTTGCGATCAGGGCTGGCGCGTGACAAATGAAATGGCAGCTATCAAGCCAAGCCAAGCCATCGGTGCACAGCGTCCCCACTTTGCACAGCAGTTTACCTTCACCGACACCTACCGCACTACCGCAGGGTCTTTTTTTCTCATCTCAATATCCCTCCCCATCTCCAATGGCTACCGTTCACCGACTGTATTATTCAAGAGAAATCTCAACCCCAATTTCATGCTGTGCCAAAGCTTTGTGATAGGGGGAAGCAAATGATGACATTCTGCACACATATATGGCGGTGGGGGGTTGGTCGGTTTGGTTGGGGGAACATAACTCCCATTTTAGTTTCCGGTGGTTGTCGTGTGTGTGTTGTGAATGAAGATGTGTACCGACACCCCATCACCACCACCCTGCCACCTCCCCCGAAGACATCTAGTAATGTCTGTGACATCTGTGATGGGAGGAGGGTGAGAGCGTTTTGATCCATAGAAGTGCCGAGATAAGCGATCAAAGAGAAGATGGGATATCTCCCTATCTTGTTCTTGCCATTTCTCCATCTCTCTGCGCCACTATGCCTCTATTTCGCGACCGCTTTCGCTTCAATCCTTACTGATCATTTTACAAAGGACAAGACTTCTTCCAATTAAGAGCGACTTCACGTCCTTGTTCAAGGACATCTTGATTGGAAAAAAAACACTTAAGGTTTCAAAAAGATGCTATTTAGCTTACTCAACTACTCAACTTACAACTTGTAATGGTATCTTCCGAGATGGCTCTGCAGTAAATTGACAGGATAACCCATAACTTGGGACTAACTACGACGTACAGGGCATGGTTAGATTGTGTTTCTCTCTTCAGTGCTATATGGGTTTTTAATGCACCACGGGGAGTAGACATCAAACATCATCAAATGAATTGATGTTGGACAGACACGGCAGGCGGACAGGAAGTTGCGCCCGTGGGTGGTAGGTGGTTATGGAGAGCGGAGGCCTTCACAAAGAAGAAAAGAAAAGAAAAAACACACACACACAGATAGGCAGGGCCGACCGCAGTAAATGAGAGCATTTTTTCTTTCTGTATGTATTTCTTTTCTGCACTGTACTACTGCTGTTGTGACATTCCCCTTACTTACTACTGATTTACTTTTACTTACTTTTGAATTCGGGTGGATGCTTCAATGCTTGGTGATTATATCAGGGCTCACGCGACACGACACAGTGGTCACCGTGGCAATCTTTATTCATGTGTTTAGTCATTGAGCTGACACTTTTATCCAAATACATGTCATTAATGAGCAGGTAGGGAGTCTTGCTCAGGGATAGTATCCAGTGGCACTTGAGGATCGAATCCACACCTAGAATCTCAACGCTATAAACTCCACAGCGCAGATCGCCATTTGTTCTCCTCCCTGTTTGTACCTCTGCACAGGGGGCCACGTTACGTACACCCAACGTCACATATAGGGTGGAAACGGCGTAGTCGCTGACACGGAAGTGGTTGTTGGGCAGCCTTGGGCTGTTCACCGCCACATCACCCACTCTCATCAATTTATAACACCTCTCGCCAGCGACACGACACAGTGGTCACCAGGGGCCACGAACGCGGAGTAATCTGCCGCCTAGCGTCAGCCTCACTAAAGTGGAAATTGGATGTCTTGTGGGGAAGGAGAGGGGCGTGGTGTGTGTGTGTGTATGTGTGTGTGTTGTGGGTGGAATTGGTGGTGTTAGGTTTTGAAACCCTTCGTGACACGAAATGGCAGTATCTTATAGTAAGCTATAGAATGATGGACTTAACACTTTTAATTCAATTGTCGACTTTTATTTTATTATTATCTCTTTCCTTTTACAACCAAAGGCAAAGCAAACACAAACTTGTGTGTCCCTAACCACTGTGTTGGTGATAGCGGGTATATAATACTGGTTTACCTGTATCTTCAGACTAGAGTGTACAATCCACAGTGCTATTTTTACCCTTTTCAAGTGCCCTATACGCAGAGACGCTATCTTATGGTACGAAGGGCAAAGTAAAGTAGAGTTTTGTGAGCGACCACTGGGCTAAAGTGATAAATGTGAATTGCTCCTGGGATGTACTTGGCAGTGGAAGTGGCTCATTTTCACTGTTTCCATTTGTCCAAGGGACTTGGAGTGAAACACATTGGATCAGATAAGGCACTTTGCCCCTTTGTGGTCCCAGGATGTGTGCTCAAAGCTGTGACACACAGAACAGTTCCATCTGATGTGTGATTTGGCAGGTGTGTTTCATGAGGTGTCTTTCCATGTTTTAAAATGTAATTAATAAGCAGGTACGGGGAAGGCATCTTGTTCAAGGATACCTACATGTAGACGGGGGGGGGGGAGGGTGGGGGTCAGTGTATCATAGAGGTTGTAATTGACACAATGATTTCTGTTCTTCTGTCTCAGACCCCGTTTTCCTCCCCTTGGAGTCCATTAATGACACCGTCACCGCCCTCCATCCCCCCCCCTCCCCCCAAGACCAATAAAGGAGGGTCGTGGGTCGGGGGGGGGGGGGGGGCGAGTACCATTAAAATCCTGTCACTCATCTCCTGCCTCCCCCCTAACCTGTTGGTTGGACCGCCGGCCATTTTCTTATTTTTTCATTTCCATCTTCATCGCGGTTCTGTTCCTCTGGAGGCAGCGCAGCAGAATGAACAAAGCTGGAAATAAAAGAGGAGGAAAAAAAGAAAATGAATAACCTAACCTCCGCCATCTCCCCGCCCCCGCCGCCGTCGCTTACGTCTCTCCTGGCGACTGGATGACTCACCTGCAACAAATCGAGATACACACACACACAGCCTTTTGCCCTCACTCTCTCCCTGACTCCTATTGTAAGTCTTATTCTGCTTATCCCCTCCCTCACTGCCTGGCCGGGGGTCAATGTTGGGGTCAAACACCCTAACCACTAGACTATCCCCCCCCCCCACCCCCTCCACACACACTTGGGTAGATAATGGAGTGAAGTCAGGCGGAACAACAGAGAACTCCCAGCAATCGTTTTAGGTATGAGTAATCTGTGAGTAATGAACATCACTAAAAATGAACATAGCAAACAAGCGATTACCTGCGGTTTCCAGTTTTATACGCAATATATTTTTATTGCAGCATTTTCCGAAAGACTATTTCTCTTTCGGTTTACTGCCAAATACCAAATTGCACATCCCACGTTCTGAACTTCACTGGAAGGTAAGATGAGACAGAGACAGTTGGTACTAACAGAAAACGTTTTCCCGAAAACTCGAAGACAGGGGGCTTTGGATAAAAGAGTCTAAATGTAAATAGTAATGTACATTTTGTGAATGGGACTCCAGCCTATAAAGTAGCCTCTTGTGGATGTTGCCGTCGGGGAGGGACGTTAGGGGGATAGAGGGGGCTAGCAGGGGATAGAGGGGTGTGTGTGTGTGTTGGGGGTGGTGGTGGGGGGGGGGGGGGTTTCCACCATATTTGATGGATAACCCCCCCCCCCCCCCCCTCACTGATGGCACAGGGAGTCCATTAGCCCTCTCTGACAACAAGGCAAGAAGATGATGGGAGACCCACAGTGCTCAGTCAGCTCTCTCTCTCTCTCTCTCTCTCTCTCTCTCTCTCTCTCTCTCTCTCTCTCTCTCTCTATTAATTACTTTACCCAAATAATACAAAAAAATAATTGGGAAATAATTACCAAATAATTTCCAAAAGGATAAACAAAGTTGAAATAATAGAACAATGGGTGAATGAGGCTGATCATAAAGCATACCAGCAGACAGACAACCAGGAACTGAAATTCAAACATGACCTTCCACAATGGAGACATGCTGGAGACAATATATTAAATGGGTTAAACTAAATGACACGAGAGGAGGAACACAAACTCTTTGTGTTATAATGAAGGTTATATCGATCTTTTCATATTATATATTGTGGCGATCGGTGAAGTAAGACACAATTGAACTTTCAGTCTCTTTATTGACAAGCAAACGGAGTCAAAGACTTAACTTAGCATGGCTTTAACGCTGGGGTCATCAAACCAAACAATAATGTCTATACAACATAAACATAAATGATTAATAACAACTTAACAACACTGAACAATCATGCATACCACTTGCATATGACATTCCCTTTCCACCCCCATGAGAAAATTACATAGGCTCTACCAATCAGTCCCAATCAATCAGCCACACTTATTTAAACCCATCTGCTGTAGGGCTCTGGTCCTTTGACCCAAGACAACATGCCTCCCCACAGCAAAGGTAAAGTCCAGTAAAGATACAAGTATGTTATATGAAACCAAAGCTATGTGTGGCTGAAAATCCAGCCCCACACTCTCTCTCTCTCTCTCTCTCTCTCTCTCTCTCTCTCTGTCTCTCTCTCTGTCTCTGTCTCTCTCTCTCTGTCTCGCTCTCTCTGTCTCTGTCTCTGTCTCTGTCTCTCTGTCTCTGTCTCTCTCTCTCTCTCTCTGACTTCCTGGGAAGTAGTAATTGAAAATAGGGAGGGTTCTTTGTGTGTGTCAGCTTAATGGAGCTGTCCTGGCCTTTTCCTGCAAAACCGGGGTTAATAACTTTTACCACCCCATCCCCCCCCCCACACACACACACGTCCATTACCCCCTTGAGATTGGCTCTGGGGAAGAGAGGTGTGTGTGTGTGTGTGTGGGGGGGGGGGGGGGGCCTCAGGGGCTTTTCTGCGGCCCCTCCTTATCGGTCTCTAACTGCAGGTAGCTTACCTGTGAGCCATTTGCTCTGCATATTGTACTACCGAGGGAACTGCTAATGCCAGTGTAGAAATGGGAATAAATGTATATATATATATATATATATGTGTGTGTGTGTGTGTGTGTGTACGTGTTTGTGTATGTGTGTGTGCAGGCTTGTGCATTTATAAGTGATTGTGTATTTGTGTGTATGTGTGTGGTGGGCAGGTGTGTTTGCACTCCTCCATGCGTGAACAGGATGTCATGTCACACTGGAGGCGTATCAAATGGGCCCCGTCGCCGAGAGCTTGACTGGCAGCCTCCGCCTCCGCTACTCCCTCCTCCTCTACCTCCACCTCCACTTCTCCCTACTCCTCTACCTCCACCCCTCCCACCTCTACTGCCCCCTACTCCTCTACCTCCACCCCTCCCACCTCTACTGCTCCCTACTCCTCTACCTCCATCCCTCCCACCTCTACTGCCCCCTACTCCTCTACCTCCACCCCTCCCACCTCTACTGCTCCCTACTCCTCTACCTCCACCCCTCCACCTCCACTACTCTCTTCTCCCCTACCTCCCACAAACCACTCCCTCCTCCTCTACCTCCACCCTCCACCTCCACTACTCCCTCCTCCTCTACCTCCACCCTCCACCTCCACTACTCCCTCCTCCTCTACCTCCCCACTACCACCTGCTCTACACCCTCCTCCTACTCCCCACTACCCTCCTCTACCCTCCACCCCTCCACCTCCACCTCCACTACTCCCTCCTCCTCTACCTCCACCTCTACTACTCCCTCCTCCTCTACCTCCACTACTCCCTCCTCCTCTACCTCCACCCCTCCACCTTCACTACTCCCTCCTCCCCTACCTCCCCACTAACCACTGCTCTACACCTCCACTACTCCCTCCTCCTCTACCTCCACCCCTCCGCCTCCACTACTCCCTCCTCCTCTACCTCCACCTCTACTACTCCCTCCTCCTCTACCTCCACTACTCCCTCCTCCTCTACCTCCACCCCTCCACCTCCACTACTCTCTCCTCCTCTACCTCCACCCCTCCACCTCCACTACTCCCTCCTCCCCTACCTCCCCACTAACCACTCCCTCTACCTCCACCCCTCCATCTCCACTATTCCCTCCTCCTCTAATTCCACCCCTCCACCTCCACTACTCCCTACTCCCCTACATCCCACTAACCACTCCCTCCTCCTCTACCTCCACCCTCCACCTCCACTACTCCCTCCTCCTCTACCTCCACCCCTCCACCTTCACTACTCCCTCCTCCCCTACCTCCCCACTAACCACTCCTCTATATCTCCACTACTCCCTCCTCCTCTACCTCCACCCCTCCACCTCTACTACTCCCTCCTCCTCTACCTCCACCCCTCCACCTCCACTACTCCCTCCTCCTCTACCTCCACCTCTACTACTCCCTCCTCCTCTACCTCCACTACTCCCTCCTCCTCTACCTCCACCTCCACTACTCCCTCCTCCCCCACCTCCCCACTAACCACTCCCTCTACCTCCACCCCTCCATCTCCACTATTCCCTCCTCCTCTAACTCCACCCCTCCACCTGCACTACTCCCTACTCCTCTACCTCCATCCCTCCACCTCTACCACTCCCTCCTCCTCTACCTCCACCTCCACTACTCCCTCCTCCACCTCTACTACTCCCTCCTCCTCTACCTCCTCCCCTCTCCCTTCAGGCCAGTGGTGTGGGTGTTTAGAATTCACAGTTGCATCAGTGCTCGCTGTGCAAAACTGTTTGACTCGAGGCTTTGGGTCGACACACAGCAGTAGGGAAATAAATTCTGGGTTCAAAATAAATATTTTCTGTTTTGTATACTTAGGCAAATTATTTTTAATTAGGGCACATGCACTTGTAGCCAAAAGCGAATTTACAGATAAAGATAGATGCAGATATATATATATATATATATATATATATATATATATATATATATATATATATAGATATATATATATATATAGATAGATAGATATATAGATAGATAGATAGATAGATAGATAGATAGATACCTTATTGATCCCAAAGGATATTTAAAGTAGAATAGAAGAGAAAAAATACAACACAGGGGTTAGGGCTACCACGATTAGTTGATTACGTCTCCATTTTGATTATGTTTTGATTAAATTGCACAGCATTATAGCACTATGCACAAGCATGCTTTAAAGAGTTATATTCAATGTGATGTATACTGTAAATTAATGCTTTCACATGACATGAGGGCAAATATTTGTCTGCATACAGGTTTTGCTTAAGAAGAGATACAAGATAATTTGAATAATGTTAAAATATACATATTTTGCATAATAAATGCCTTATTATGTCTGGTAGCTTTGATAATTGTAATTGCGCTAATTAAAACTTGATGAGTTTTAATTTGGTTTGATTTTATTTGTAATTACTCTGACATTTATTGTAATTATTTTGTCAGCGCTTCATGATGGCTCCACACTTTGGTTTTAACTTTATTTGTGTCGCTATTATGTGAAATAAAGGCCTGCACTTTTCTAAACTGTAATTATGCCATCAGTTAAAAAGAAAAAAACAACAAACACTTGTTAGCCTCTAAGTGAAAGTGAGAGCTATGTCAGAGGGATTTCAAAACGACTTGATTAGCATTTCGTCAGAGATGAAGTTAAAACTAAAAACTGAAAGTTGAACGTGCTCCACTTAAAGCCAGGTCATTTATTTCCATGACGAGGGTGTGAAGGGTGTTGATTAAGGCCAGTCTGTGTTGTCCAACCGCTACGCCGATCGATCCAGACTGTATCGATCCCGGATCCCAGCACCGGGATCTCTTTCTTTCTTTCTTTCTTTCTTTCTTTCTTTCTTTCTTTCTTTCTTTCTTTCTTTCTTCCTGTCTTTCTTTCTGTCTTTGTATTTGTTTGCCTGTCTCTCTGCATACAAACAGTGCTCAAAAAACATTCACGCCCCTCACCGCGTTCGGCTGCTTCCTTTTTTCAAATGACAGTGCCTCAAAAAATCCATGTCCAACAGCTACTGTGTAAACACAAAGATATATTAAGTTTTGGGGTGTCTTTAATTACTGATAATAACGTGTGTTCCTTCTTTTCGGCTGTTTACCCTCTGTTCATTTACTTAATTTAAAACAAACAATGACATTTAAAGTAGATGCTTGCTACTTCAATGTCAGTCAATTGGATCTTCACTTTGAGCAATTTCAAGAAAACAAGTTATGTTTGTTGATGTTTGGGGAAAAACATCAACTGTTTATTTGGTTTTCTTTGTATTTGTGATTTTGTAATCTTTCATTCCCAAAGGGCAAGTGAAGGGATGGGATTGGTACTTTGGCGATCAATCCCATGAGGATTGAACTGATGGCTGTGTAAGCAAAATCATCTCAAACACATCCGCCGGCAACATAATAAATTGTGTTAGCTCCTCATTGACTCACATGCATTGTGCCATGATACCAGCGCACGCAAACCTGCCGTGTTCTTAGTTAGCTTAAATTACCCTGACATACCAAACGGCAGAGTCACTTTAGCGATGATTAACGGATGATTTTGGGATTAAATGGCTCTAATGATAACAGATTGGCTGGGCACTGCTAGTTCTCCGAGGCGTATGACAAAGAAGGAGAAAGCGAGACGGACGAAGGAGTACACTCCGATTTTTTGTCCTCTGGCTAGCGTCGGCCACTCTGTCTCAAAGTGACACAGTTGGTTTTGTGATGAAATGGGCAGCAGTACCCGCTACCTTGGCCCAACCCGACTTTCTCCTTGGGCCAAGGGGAGGTGGGCTGGCTGGCTGGTTAGCTGGCTTGGCTGGCTGACTTCCGACCCCTCCCCGTCTCCAAAACGCATGGGCCATGGCACAAGCCAAGGCGACCGCGAGCGCCGGCCAAACTCGGAACCTACGGGGGGTGCAGGGAAAAAATCCCACATGGTACCTGGTTTCTGTCCAGAACCGGGTTTCAATGGGGAAGATCTGAGCCAGTAGTTCATCATTAAGTCATCTCTCCTCCCCGTGTTTATTGTTGTCTTAGTTTAGCTTTTCTTTGAGTGAGTGTGTGTGTGTGTGCGTGTGTGTGTGTGTGTGTGTGTGTGTGTGTGTGTGTGTGTGTGTGTGTGTGTGTGTGTGTGGGGGGTGCTTTGGGTCGACAAGAAGGCACTTGATGGAGAGAATCCAGGGAGCGTCAGGAGGAAGATGAAGGAATAGGGAGAGACGGAGCGAAGGGGAAGGACGGATAGAGGTTGGATGCTGGGGAGCTGACCTAGTTATAGAGAGGGAGCAAGAGAGAGAGAGAGAGAGAGAGACAGAGAGAGAGAGAGAGAGAGAGAGAGGTGTTGATGTGGATTGGGGCGTGGGCCAGACTGTTTGGGGGGTGCCTACTTGGCCATCTGGCAGGGCTGTAATTGGGTTGGGGCTTTACACCTGTGTGGGCACCCCTCCTCTGGGATGGTCTGTGGACGGGGGAGAAACAAAAGTCGCATCTTGCAGCCTCCTGACTCTGTTTACCTTGGCTCCCTGGTCTCAGAGAGAGCCAGTTCGGACCTGATTTTTAAAGTTTTAAAACAACAAAGCCACACCTTTGTTTATGCTGATGTAGTGTACTGTCAAGAAACAATTAACAGTAAAAGGCAACTAACACTAATCCATGTTTAAAGGGACTACGTGTAGGATTTTACATGCATGAATCGCTTTTGCCAATACATGAACAGGCTGTAACTTAACTTAAAAAATGAGACTTTCCCCGACTCCTTCCGTTGCGTAGAATCGCCTGTGGGTTGATTTCTAGTATATTTGAACCTGGGAAAGTGTTTTTTATATTGGCCTGGGAAAAAGGAAGGAATTGACTTGCTAAGCTTGCTCCCGAGTGCCCTAGTATATAAAAAAAGAGCTAGCTTTATCCAGTTCGTATTATTGTGTAGTTAGATTGTATTATTAGTTTGTATCGTGTAGCTAGTTCGTATTATTAGTGAGTACGCTCGCGCTCCAGTGCTCTCAATGCGCAAACTCCAGCAGGCTGCAGTTCACTTACGGCCAAAGGGGTTACTCATCAGAAGGAATTTCTGATTTAGAGTACCTTTAACTGTTTTTGAGCCACACATTTCTACCGTTTACCATACAAACAATAGCTTGTCTTCAACTGAATTTCAATTAAATTATTCTTTACGCTGTTTATGGTCTAACATTTGTATTTGGACCTTTGGACTGTTTTTAAGCCATACTTTTTTTATGTTGTTGGATTTTTTTTCGGATTCGGAAACAATAGCTGCTCAGATAATTGTGATGTCAAATAAAAAGTTAAATAAAAAATCAACGAAGGTGAAATGAGGTGTGAAAGAAAAGCAATGCTGTGAGAAAACCCTGTGACTAAGAATAGCAAAGCCAGAGAGAGCGAGAGAGAAAGAGAAAGAGGGGGAGAGGGTGAGAGATGTGTGCAGGACATCGTGTGAATCAGTAAATATAAGCCACCGCATATATTATCTGGAGCCCTCTTGAAAGTGGGTCATAATAGCCAAAAGGGCAGATGGTGATTTTTCTGTGTTGCAGTGGTGATATGATCGCATAGCAATGAGCCCTTGGGGGGGAAATGAGAAAGGTCAATGGTGCTCTCAAGCTGCATCGGGGGAAAGTGAGCTCCATTCCTAATGACATCCCCCGTCCAGGCGCCAGACCCCCTGCTATGAGGCCTTCCTCCCATTAAGAGGTAATATGGAAGTTGTCACCTCACACGCCATCGAATGAAGCCGAGTCATTAACGCTTCTGTAGGTAAGATTTGAGAGTTGTAAAGAGAGAGAGAGAGGGCGGAAAAGAGCAGACGAGAGCTTTTGAGAGTGTTTAAGAGAGAGTGAACTTATAACCTATGAGTAAAAAAGAAATGTGATTGTGATAGCCGTAAAAGGTTTAAGAAAAAACAAACACATTGGGTTTCATAGGAGCAAGTGTGAGGGGCGTTTTCAAATGTTGTCAAAACCCACATTGCACTCACCTAAGCTAGGGTGCACAGCCAATAGAAAACTACCACCAAGTGTTTTTTTAGCTGGAAGTAGCAGACTTCTTATATTTTACAGAGAGTTTCCCCCTTTCTACATTTTAGTCAAAAATAACACAGAAATGTCCACCAACACTTTGTGAGACCCAAACACAACCATTTTTTACTGAAAAAAGTTTACTCACCCTTTAAGATTTTGAAAATATACAACCCCAAAAACACACCTCCTCCCTACATGCTCCCTCCCTCCCTACCTCATACGTTCCTCCGCCATTGAGAAGGGTTGCATTCATGCACCTGTGATAGAGCTATGACAGGCATGTATGATTCCCCGAGCCAATCAGGGAAGAGATGCCCTGATTGGTTAGAAATCTAAATCGTCTCATATGGAGGAAGACACAGTCAACCAGAGCTGATTCACTCACTCACTCACTGCATTTCACTCACTAATAGCTGATGGATGGCTATGGCATTTTGTAACAAATTACACTCAAATTATAGCTTTTAAATCTTACGCACCTGCGTTCATTTTAAGATTTACTTTCACGCGCTTAACAATGTGTGTCGCCGAACATGGCCGTTCGCCGACTCCAAAAAAATATCAACCAGCGAAACCTTCGTTCTTGATCAATTTCTCCTTTCTCTGTGCACGGTAGAAAAAGAAAACCCACCCACGTGCACTCAAGGTGAAACGTCCTACTCGATAAAGAGCCCTTGCCACAGTGTCTTTATAGCCACCCAGTGTGCACAGTTAGCCCCCTCCCAACCAGCCCACCCACTCGCCCACGCTAATCTTGTAAGCATTTCAAAGAACAGAGACCCACGGGGAGAGAGAAGTCCTGGATCCGCGTAGGTAGAGACCCCAGCAGAGGGAGGTCGAGGTGGCTTAGACGGCTGCTTTGTGTGCCGTAGCAGCACATTCGCCATGAACCCCACAACTTTATCTTTGCAAGGTTGTGTTGTTTTGTGTTGTTTTAGTAATACTGCCAATGTCAATTCTTTCAGTTCTTTTTTTTTTTTTGCTTACTTTTTTTCATCATCACCAAACTCATATTGCTTCAATGATGACTTATTTAAGTAAAAGTGTTTTCTGTTCAAGGTGTGACGCATGTGAAATCTGATTTGCGTTTGAGTTTATTTCGTTTCGTTTTCTTTTGCCTTATGCCTTTTTAGTGAGAGACAAATAAGTTGTTAGGGTGTTAACTAAGTGTTAAAACACAGCCGAAAGGTGTGAGCGCTTCTTCCGGTGACGGTGAACAAGATTATATATTTACTCGTGCAACACAAGCCTTACCTCAATCAAGTGACTGTGAGTCTGACAGCCAGTACCTTTTTGTTAGAGCAGAACATTTTTGCGTGTGTGTGCATATGGGCATGTTTTTCGAATACATGGCCTATTTCTGAAATTTGGGATTGTACTTCTGACATGAATGTGTTACGTGCTATGAGTTACATTTATCAGGATTTGAAATGTGTGAGACCTCATTAGCTTGTTTTGTATGAAGTCCTCTTGCTCTTGGTTTGTTAAGTTTGCTAGCCACTAAGTGTCTTAAGTTAAGAGACTTCAAGATAATATATGTCCCTTGTTTACCTTTGCATGGGATCCAAAATATGCCAACTTTCTGATATCCTGGTAGGTCTTTTGATTGACCTGGTATTTGTTTGTCCAAACCCAATACACCCAATGGTTGATTTGAAATAACTGATCACAAAAGCAAAGTGCTTTTTAGTATTTTCAACTGTCCAGCGATATCAACAAACTCTTTAACCATATTCCAACCGGTTCCCTTTCGGGTTTCAAACCTCAATGCAGTTTTCAATTACAGGTCAAAAAAAGGTCTTCAAACAGTACTGCCCTCAGCTCAGATGGTATGGCGTTTTAATATGGGGCAGGAAAATACAGGACACAGGACCCCACAAAGGTCATTTGGCATGGCCAAAAGCCCTCACCATTTAACTTTTCACCGTCTCGCAAAGAACATAAAACAACAACCACTTTCACTGCAAAGAATATAAAACAACAACCCCTTTCACTCAATCAACCTGAAGAAGGGGTGACTGACCCAAATTACAACCTGCACAACACCAAAAGCACAATAAATAGTTTCTGTCTGTGGGGGTAATTGCTACAGTTTGCCCAATGAGTCGGTACAGTTTTCAGTTTGAATTGTGCTTGTTTTGACCAAAATGTTTCCTGTAATGCTATTTTAGCCGTGCATACGTTTCCTAGTCCTGACATATACTGTATATATATATATACATACTGTATATATATATATATATATATATATATATATATATATATATATATATATATATATATATATATATATATATATAAGTATATGCACACACACACACACACACACAAATTACCATTGTGGCAGTTTTCCCCTGCCACACGCCACCTTAGTGGCTTTTGCTGGGGCCCTCCGACACAGGACACGGGTAGATGTTGGTTGAATATGCATATATTGTAGATGGCATGATGGTATACGCCCAGCAGATGGTACATGCTGCCATGACAGTGGCTATCCCCTGAGTGTGTGTGGTGATAGCTGGTTAATCCTGGGTGCCATGATTGCTCTGCACCACAGGTGTGCAGCCCCACCCAGACCCAGAGTCCAATCAGTCTGACATATGGTTACATATGACATAGTTGTCTTATATTTCGCAATATCATTTCCTATATTTCTTTTTCTTATATAACTTGTGCTATATAACTTACAAAATAACATAACATACAAGGCAAATAAAGAACTTTGCTGATGATGCCACAAATCTGTTACAAGCCAACTACAACAGGAAAAACATCTCTTCAAAAACTCAACCGACATTTTCCTCTCTGTCCCTTTCCCCTCCCCTCTCTCTCATCCACAGCGTCTGCCTGGCCACCCAGCACCCCACCGGCCTACCACCCTAGCTGCACGCCATCATGAGTGAGAGTAAAAGGGAAGCCCTTGTGGCTGCTGCCACCACCTCCTCCTCCACCGCCGGCACTAACACCACCGACCTGGTGGGGCCCGGGGTTGGCGAGGAGGACGAGGCCTTCTCCAAGCTCAAGGACAAGTTCATGAACGAGCTCAGCAAACTCCCACGTGAGTACTGCGGATGTAGCTTTCGGCATGGACCTATGTTTGACGTTGGCTGTCAACTATAGATATCAGACTATCAGATGATGAAGCTATAGGAAAATGTTGGTTTGAATTGTTACAAAAGGTTATGATGGCATCTCTAGATGGCTTGCTCATTGCGCCAATCAAGATAATACAGGTACATATTTAAGAAATTGCGATTGAAGTTCTGCGATTCACGGTAAGTTTCATTCTTGCAATAAATTTGACTTATAGCCAGAACTAGACAGTCCCTTTGTTTCTATCCAAAAATCCCCAGAGTATTATTTTTATTATCCGTCATCCCTTTTTTTGCTGTTCTTCCCTGAGGCGTCCAATTTGATTTGTGTGCTGGTGGTCATGGCGATGTTACATTCCAATTATCCAATATACTCTGATAAATTATCCAATTTACTTTATATTTGGAAAGAGAAAAAAAACACAAGACCGGGCTAAACAGGAAGTGGAACCGGCTGGAGGGGGATAAGGAGAAGGAGGTTCTCTAAATAGCTCAAGTGATTTTTTCTGTTAATAGTTTCTGAAATTCATGACAATCAACTTGACACAAAATTGCTCTCCTTGGAAAAAGCCAGTAGAGAATGGTTTGGTGCTCAAGGCTGGCAGAGTGGACTACACAGGTGGTCTGGAAGTTTACAAAGGTCCTGGAGAGAAGTATTATTTGTAAAGCCATTAGCACTGTGTGGATGCATACCTGCCAACACTCAACCGAATTTAGCGGGAGTCTCCCTATTTTTAACCCTTTCTCCCGCTGTGCTCCCGATTGGTAATTTCTCCCGTTAATCTATCGATTCCATATATATATACATATATATATATACACAGTGGTTAAATTGGGCCGGGGCTAGCCGGGGCTCAGCCCCGGCACATAGCCTAAGCCTGCCTGCAGTCAGTTGCGTACTGGAAATGTCACATAAAATTTGATGAAAGTAATGCTTTGGATGAAAGTAATGCTTTTGAAAATATGATATTTCCGACAATAAATGAACGTTGTTTTTCAAATGGAATTTCTATTTGGCTCAGCGGAGCTGAGATGAGAACAATCGGAACACGAGTAGCCGACTATTCTTGTTCAGCTGCTTCTCATTGTCAGTCGACCGCACCGCATGCATTCCGAACGCAAGTGCACAACATTGGCTACCAAGAAAAGGCAACCAGAACGACAGAACCTTCATCCAATGAATTTATCCCCTCGAATCAATTGCTAAAATATTAAAGTATAAATATAGGCGCTTGCAGTTTTGCACATATCATGTAAGACTCAATTTCTCCATTTCTTTGCACAAAACTCTCCAGAAAGTGCCATTTAATGGTTTATTTTTCAAAATTTTCTCCCGGTGGGGGCATACCCCCGGACCCCCCTAGGTAGAGCCCCCCCACATAACAAATCCCAATTTAACCCCTGTATATACATATATGTGTTGTGGTAGGCTACCTGGCAAGCCAACCCAGAGGCAGAGGTGAGCATGTGTAAACAACCCTGCCTGACGTGTCACTCGTCACTGCACTCGCTCCTTCCGCTCCGCTCAGTTTGCTGCTAAAAATGGACAAAGCTACAGGTCCCAAGAAGAAGAAATACGCTTCAAAATGTAACTCCACTTGGTGCGAGGCATTCCCCTTTCTAACCGCTAGCCACATTAGCAAACACCATGGGATTTGTAAAATATACAATATACAATATACAATATACATATACTGTATATATATATATATATATATATATATATATATATATATATATATATATATATATATATATAGTATCTTGAGAGATTTGGGTTAAACTCCTGCCAAACTAGATCAAGAGAAGAAGCGACAGCCAGATTATATTTGTCGCTGCAGTAAAGTCTGTTTGTATGTGTAAACATTTTATTCCCATGAGTTCAAATGCAGTTCTGGGAGCTGTCCTCTTTTTTTAATGGGAATTTGAAGTGAAAAAAGCCCCTGAATCATACATCTTTTATATCTCATATCTTTACTTTATTGAGTAGACCTTAATCAATATCGCAAATTAAAACAAGACAAATTACCCTTTTACCTGGATTTAACAAGGAAGTCTAGAGCAATTAGAAATGATTACATCAATAAATCGGTTGGCATTTGTCATAATATTGGGTTATGAATATACAAATTCATTAAATGAATCCTGCTACCACAAAATATGTAACTTAAATAAATACAAATAACACACGCAGACATAAACACACATATATCACATATCATAACTATTGTACGAGAACTGTTTAATCTCTGATAAAACACGTTTAGGTCTTGTCGACAAGTCTTCAAAGCAACAAGTCGGCCCTCCAAGGAAATGAGCGTATTGAATTTTTTCCACACGTTTGTGTAAAACGCCCGACTTTAGCTTTCCGATAACAATTAACCTCTGAACGGAAAGGGGCCGTTTGATCCATACCTGCCGGCTCCAACTGACGCTGTTTCAAATAACAAGATCCGTTATTGACATTTTCATAATAAAAAAAAGAAGATTATTATTTGCAGTTTGGAATAATTATGTGGTAAGCTGGGTTTTTGAGGAGATATGAAATATTATAAATGGATACAAACAAGCTATGAAATAAGTAACACTTAAATACTGCCCCTACTGTTACTTCTACTATTTACTATTTAGTAATTTAGTAGCAGTTCTATCCAAGGCGACTTGTGAACAGTGAATTAAGGAGAAGTTAAGTGAAGTGTCTTGCACAAGGATGCCTTCAGCTACACAGTGGACATTGGGGATCGAACCCAGAACCTTTAGGATGGAAGAGGATTTAACTTTTTTCCTTGATTCTACTACGACTACTAGTACTACTACTTAACAAGGAAATCCTACCACTACAATTACATACTACTACTACTACTAAACAATTACATACTACCACTACTACTACTACTACAAACTACTACTTATAATACTAACATCAACCCATCAAAACTTGAGCGTTTAGTGTCAGTCGTCAGACCCCTCATCCAGAGACAGCAGGGTGGTTTTGGGAGGATTGCGGTGGGGTTTGGCAGGCTGATCTGAGGGGATACGCTGTCTCTTTACTCGCCTGCTGGTCTGGCAAGAGGCCCCGTCCTCCTCTCCCTCCTCCTCCTTCTCCTCCTTCTCCATCTCCTCCGCTCACTCATCTTCCTCCATTGTTCTCCTCCTCACCCTTCTCCCCCGCCTCTTCCTCCTCCTGTCCACCTGATTGCCTCCTCTCTCTCATCACCTATTCCTCCTCTTCTTCCTCAACTTCCTCCCCCTCTTCCCCATCCTCTTCTCCCTCCTCCTCCTCCTCCTCCTCCTCCTCCTCCTCCTCCTCCTCCTCCTCATCTTACTCTCTTCTTCTCCCTCTTCCTCTTCTCCTCCATAACCTGCTGGTGTGAGCGGCCCCTCCCCTGCCAGGACCCAGGCGGGCCCAACCTGGCTTTGCCATATCAGCAGATGGGAAGCAGGGGCCCCCCATGGTTCAAGAGCCCAACACACACACGCACACGCACACACACACACACACACACACACACATTCATCTTATGACCAAAATATAACCAAAAACAGCATGAAAATAAAAAGCTCTTTTAGCCACTACATGATGTGACTTCCTTTCCTACCTTTTATAATTGCAAATATCTCAATGAATATGAAGGAATGGAGGAAGATACAGGAAGTTTCCTGTCTAGTACAACTAGACCGGAAAGCATTGCATTAATACTGCCAGGGTTAGGAGTTCAATTCCCATCTGGGCCACCCATGATTGAATAAAAGCGTCCACCAAGTTGCACGGTAGTATTATACTCGCTGAATGCTATTAAGCTACTAAGTGTCACCATGACTACAAATCAAGCAGGCATGTTTTTCTACACAGTTATTTCAACTTATTTGAAAATTGTTTGTGCTCAGGCTTTTTCTATTGGGATAATGATGGGTTTTGGTCTTTTTGACAGCTTGAGAAAATCAAAACATAAATAGTAGATACACTGCTAGTGCGCTTAACAAAAATACTGCCAGTGTGTTTGAAGTGCACATGATGGGCTTTCAAATCAATGCATTCAACCCTCCAACTCTGCTTGACATATGTACTGGTGGTTGCTAGGCATTTTCTAAACCGGATCATCTGAGTGCTTGTTAGATCACCGTCAGCTTCTCAGTCGACTCTAAACCTACACTTGACCTTGCCTACCAAACCAACAGATGTTAAACACTAGATTTTATATTACGTTTTCTTTTAGCCCTAAAATGGCTGTCGACTAGTGTAGATTTGCAGGTAAGAGATAGACCTTGTATGTCCATTGCTGCCAGGATGCACTTTGGGGATGCTCTCAGCAAATGGACCATTGTTCATTAAGCAGTGTCTTCTCTGCACACCGTTTGTAATTATAGCGATTGAGCCATCTGGTAAAACAAAAACAAAAAACCTAACCTGCCACCAAACATAAACTGTATTTGTCCCTCAAGGGGGAATTTAAGGCAAGTGGTTTTGCAAACAAGATAGGGACGTATCATATCAATCGTACACATTTAACATTTTCCAAAAGTTCTTTGTTTGTCAGCGCTGTAGCTCCCAGTGTGGTTATTATTGTTGTTGTTGTTGATGACTTAGTCAGGGGCAGGGGAAAGGCCACAGACGGATCCTTCGCTGGTCTTGCCGTAACAAGCTGTAATGTCAAGGTTAATTGACAAACCGCCTTCTGTCGCAATGCATTACCGATTGCATACACACAGAAGCACACTTGGCGTACACACATGGTCAAGTTAGATGTCTTTGGCGGTGACATTCTGTTTTGTTGATCAAACACATTGCAGCTTTGCAAAGAGAGCCGTATAGCATTAGCTATATGCTCTTTGAGAGCCGACACGTATGCTGACATGCTAACACACGCAATGTACTCTGCCTCCCTTTAATCATCAGAACGTAATCCAGACTTCGATATTAATTCCTCTAGTATGACGTTTAGTGAGTGCTATCCTGTATAAATGGTTTTCTTGTAGCGGTTATATGCAACAAGGAGAAGTTCTTTTCATTTTGTGTTATTTGTGTTGTATGCAACTGGTTATTGCTGGTTAACTGTCAAAATAGCTGCCAAGAACTCATCCATAACAAAAGGATAGAAAACATGAACACTGCTTTTGATGTCAGCGTTGCTCATCTCTGACCTTTTAACAAGGAATATGAATCTGATTATTTGTCATGCAGGAGCAAAAAGGCAGTACTGTGACGCACCAGGTCCCTTTGAATAGATGCCAAAAATCAGTTGGGCAGAGCTTAGGGAAGATCTCTCCTGATAAAAAAACATGAAATGTCATATTGCCATTGGGGCGTATTGCAAAAATATAAGTCTTATCGGATATGTTTAAGGGCATGAAAGTGACAAGATCCGGTGAATGCAGACACATTGCAGTTAAGAATTATATTGAAATGTGTACGAGAGCCGGGCTAGTATTCAGGTTTAGGGTTATTGGTATTTGCAGTAGAGACAGACGATACCCGGTTTAGAAGGTAAAGGTGATTTTTTGTTGCACGGCAGCACTGAACCAGAGGGATTACGTCCTTAACTGTACCTCTAGAGTTTAGTTCACAGTCAAATTCAGATGATTGACTCTAAATACTGAGGGCTGGGGGGGACTTTTACTTTGTAAACGATGAGACTTCTGGTGGCAGCACGTAGACGAAAAGAAAAACGTAGAAGAAAAACTTCCTCACTGTGATGTGCAGGTGTAATTGGGCTACCTGTCAAGTACTTAACTAGCTTGTTACAGCCACTGTGTTTCATGTGACACTACAAAATAAGAGACACTTAGAAGACATATCGCTCAATTAGTTTAATACTCCTTATTCTGTTCTCTCACCGTCTCTCTTTCTGTCCCTCTCCCTTGATAAAAGGCAGCCAGACCAAATGGTTAATTAAGGACTCATTTTATTGGTTTCTGGGACTCGGGTTTCTTTAATTAATTCAAAAGTGCCCATCAATTAATGACATGCGATGCGACTGACGAAGACGACAAGCTCAGTTGATGAAGAATATAATTTCAGTTGACAAATAACATATGTTAAGTTGATAATTAAAATGAGTTCAGTTAAGCATTGAATAAGATAAGTTGGAAACATTATTAAGTTAATGATAAATTAGGTAAGTTAAAGTGACGTTCCACCGGCACAGCCATGTTGATATTAATTCATAGTGTCATCATCGTGTCCCAAGCTGTCGAAATGTACCCAAAAACCAAACAAAAACTCTCAGAATAAACTACAGACACGAGTTGTATAATATAATCAATTTACTACAATGTCCATGGTGCATTGCGTGGCGGTCAGAGAGCGCTCCGAGAGACAGCTATAAGCTGGGCTTCTTTTGTTTAGAGTTTCGTATTTTATATTTCTGTGTAGTGGACCATGTGGATAACATCATGCCGTCCCATTGCTCCGTGCTCGGTTGTACAGGATATCAAGTTGCTAAAGTGGCTGCCATCAAACTTCACATGTAACTATTGAGCATTGTAAAACAGTAGTTAGCTGTAATGGGGCACAACATATGACATAAAAGTATATGTATGTCTGTATTTGTATTTCAATAATAATAATTAAGGGGTAATCCACAACGAGGTGTGCATGTATCAAAAATGACCAGAGAAATATATGGATCTGACTAATGCCTGCACGCAATCAGTTAACGTGAGATTCATATGGAATGCGGACGTTACCTAATTGAGGATTTATGGTAATGAGCTGTGCTCTGATTGGCCGCCTCATTAGAAGGTTTGATGTATGGTAATGAGCTCTGCTCTGATTGGCTGCCTCATTAGAAGGTTTGGGAGGCGGAGAGCAGAGCTCCCATGCTGCTGAAAGTAAACAAGCTTGACGCGTCATTTACCGTAACATAGTAGGTTGCACGCCATTTAAAAGAAGAAGAAGAAGAAGAAGAAGAAGAAGAAGAATTTACAGTAAACATGGCGGAGACTACAGAAACAACAGTGACACCCTACATGAGCCGGAGTCTGACCCAGAAGGGGAAGATTCAGCTGAGTCCACTTAGGGGAATCCAGCTGAACGGTTCTCAATGGTAACAATTCCCTGTGATATTGTTACCTTGCCTTTGTGTATGTGTGTGAAGCTCTTTGCCATAGCCGGTCTGTTTATGTCTCATGTCCATAAGCTTACTAGCTCCAACTTGCAGACAAGCTAGGATAGACCATTTTGTAGAGCTAGTTGGCCAATATACTATTGTATGCAACGTATTTGCATCCAACCAGCGCAGCGAAAATAATCAAATGTTGCATATACAGTGGTAGGTATACTGAACTCATATTGATCAATCAGAATCGAGTATTCACCCGGGCCATGGTATAAAAAATAATAAAAATGTATACAAGGTTTGTATCAATACACAATTATATTTGCCATTGTTAGTTGCCTGCCATGTCACCGCACTTATTAAAATAAAACCTCCAGAGAAAAGAAAGTTGAAACACTTTATAAAAATTGCTTCAATCCTGTCCGCATTGTTAAAATATATCCATTGTCTGTAACAGTTGATAAGGAAGATTGTGCCAGGTCCCACTTCCACATCATCCGGTGGGTTGTATCATATCATGGACTGGTCTGTACTGTCTACTGTAGCTGCCGCAGACATTATAATCCTCGTCTTCACGGTATAAATGCCAGACCGTAATCATTGTGAGCCTGCTGCGGTTCAGTTACGCTAAACTCTGATAATGCATATACTGCATAAATAAACATCGCCATAACCGTATTTGCAGACTTCCTTGCTGCATGTATAAAAGCATTGCACGGTGCACCAGTAAACTACTAAGTAATGGTAATATTACATTTTTAAACATAGCCGTAAATCTATTTGTACATGCAGCGATACTTAATTACTTGAATGAATGAATTACTCTGAACACACTGATGCACATTTGCCTGCTGCCGTCTCCACTGTAAAATATCCTCTTCGGTGTATTCTGGCTCAAATATATATCCGTCATTCCTTGCATAGTTAGACTTGGCTGAAGTTATAGTACTTAATCCGTAGATTGGTATTCATTGCTAGCAGCCATTGTAAAATCTTGTGTAGCTCTTCAGGCTAACAACAACAAGTATAGACAACAATGGAGACATGAAATCAGATTTGACCCACAGAACACATTTATACGGTAAGCAGTTTTTTAATTTGTAGGCTTTTGTTAAGCAACTTGGAGACTGTTTATATGTTGAAAATCAGTGGAAGGTCCCTTTAAGTGATAAAGATACGTTCAATTGAATAACATAAGTTAAGTAATACATGCCTTACTTTATTAATTTAATAATGAATAAGATACTTTTAATTGAACAAAATGAGTTGAAAGGATGAATAACATAAATTGAGTTGATTGAAAATGAGATAGCTTTATTAAATAAATAAGTGGTATGGTAAGAAGCATTTCTTGCTATACAACCTGTGAAAAACGCTCAACTCTTAACAACTGTTAGGCATGTAATAAAAACAGTAGCGACCGAAGATGGTTGATTTCACACAAAGGCGGATTCAATATAAGGTTCAATAGAGTAAAAGGTAACACTTTACAATAAGGTACGCAAAACGTGGGTAGTTACTGAGTAACGAATGAGTAACGAATGATGAACAACCAGGGCCCTAACTGGGGCCCTAACGGGGCCCTAAGTAACAGTTACTCAGTAACTACTGAGGAGTTACTAGTAAACAGACTAGGGGACTACTGTATTCGTTACTGAGTAACAAATGATGAACAACCAGGACCCTAACTGGGGCCCTAACTGGGGCCCTAACTGGGGCCCTAACAGGGCCCTAAGTGACAGTTACTCAGTAACTACTGAGGAATTACTGGTAAACAGACTAGGGGACTACTGTATTCGTTACTGAGTAACTGTCACTTAGGGCCCCAGTTAGGGCCCCAGTTAGGGCCCTGGTCGTTCATCATTCGTTACTCAGTAACGAATACAGTAGTCCCCTAGTCTGTTTACCAGTAACTCCTCAGTAGTTACTGAGTAACTGTCACTTAGGGCCCTGTTAGGGCCCCAGTTAGGGCCCTGGTTGTTCATCATTCGTTACTCAGTAACGAATACAGTAGTCCCCTAGTCTGTTTACCAGTAACTCCTCAGTAGTTACTGAGTAACTGTCACTTAAGGCCCTGTTAGGGCCCCAGTTAGGGCCCCAGTTAGGGCCCTGGTCGTTCATCATTCGTTACTCATTCGTTCCTCAGTAACTACCCACATTTTGCGTACCTTATTGTAAAGTGTTACCGAGTAAAAAATAAAATAAAAATGTAGTTTTGACTATGTCTATAGCCCATGTTTATACATTAGCTTTCACTATCTTTCTCTGTGATTCATAAAGAGAGTGGAGTGCTCGATTATCACACAGTTCTTAGCCTTGAAATATGGGAAGGCCACATCTTCAGACACTTCCATTAAAAGATAGTCTTCATGCCTTATGGTGATGATGTATGTGTGTGTCTGTGGGGTGAAAACTTAGGTATGCGAAAAAAAAGACTTTGTATGCGTATTCGTGTTTGTTCATGTGTGAACATGGTTGTGCGTGTGTGTGTGTGTGTGTGTGTGCATCTGACAGCCACAATCACCACAACAACTATATAAGAAAAAAGTTTGTTTGTGTGTGTGTGTGTGTGTGTGTGAGAGAGAGAGAGAGAGAGAGAGAGAGTAACAGCATGAAACACAGCATCAAATACAAAATCTATATACGACATAAGAAACGTGTTGAGGACCCCAACGTTGTTCAGCCCTGCTTGGGTCTCTGTTCCAGAGAGCAGGGGCTCTCAATGAATCTAACCCACTGTACCCGAGGTAATATATTATCCTTGGATTACTTGCCAGGAAATGTATTAATAACATGCATTGGAAATCTTGTGCTCCCCCTACTGGCTCAATGAACTTTCAAGTTATGTCCCCCTTGAAGAAAATGACGCTGTGAGTAATTATCTGAAAGGTTTTAATTTTATTTTAATTTTTTGGGGTGGGGGCTAAATTATGTAGCAGTTTTATTAGTTATTTTGCGGACCCCTTGGCCATATGCCACAGACCCCCAGGGGCCACTTTGAGAACCACTGCCATAGAGAGTGCTTATCGATTTGGTCCAAAATAAGATACTCTCTCTCTCTCTCTCTCTCTCTCTCTCTCTCTCTCTCTCTCTCTCTATCTCTCTATCTCTACTTTGAAGATATACTTTAGGTGGACTAATGGGCACCGAATATTGGACACAGACACACCCTCTGCCTTGGAGTAGTTTAATATGTCATCATAATGAATAATAATATCATTAATTCATATTATTACTGTTAAAATATAACTCTGACAAGGCACAACCCCATGAATACATGTTAGAGGGGGAGGTGTGTGTGTGTGTGTGTGTGTGTGAGTGTGTGCATTGTGCATGAGTGCGTGTGTGTCGGTGTGCATGAGGTATGTGTCTGATAGAGAGAGAGAGAGAGAGAGAGAGAGAGAGAGAGAGAGAGAGAGAGAGAGAGAGAGAGAGAGAGAGAGAGAGTGTGTGGCTATCCTGCCAAGTGTTTGATGTGTTGCGAGCAGCAGAGTTGATTACAGCTCCTGAGGAGAGGAGATCTGCGTCTCGGTTCATCTCCTCATTATTTCACTTCCTATCAGGATACTCCGCTCTCTCTCTCTCTCTCTCGTTTGCTCTCCCTCTCTATCTGTCTCCCTTTGATTTGTTTAACAACCTACTTTTACTGGGCTACAGTTGTGACTGCACGCCGGCACACACTGTGTATGTGCCAGGAAGCTAGATGCGGTGTTGTATGGCAGCTGGCTCTCCGTGTGCTAGCCAATAGGATCAGCCCACAGGAGCTGCAGTGCTAGTCCACCTAGACCTAGATCCATGTGCCTTGAAATGCTGGTTGGTTGAATGATCGTTGGTGAGAGAGAGAGAGAGAGAGAGAGAGAGAGAGAGAGAGAGAGAGAGAGAGAGAATAGAGGACCAGATACATCCTCGTTTTTGAGGATACAAGAAAACCCAGATAATGAATAGTGAATGGCCGTTCAGATTCAACATAGATTGACCCAGATTTAACATACAGCTCAGTTAAAAAAATAAAATACTCACAAAGGAAAGCGCAAGCTAAAACAGGAAGCTTAGGATTTCAACGCAATCCAAGACTGTAGTTATATCAGTATAACTCCTATGCTTGCTGAGTCATGTCGCCACGGCAACACTGTAGCCGGGAGATAAACGGTGAGAGTGGCGAGGAAACGTTGACCCGTCACGGGCCACAGCACTGAGAAGCCCACTCAAGCATGCTTTGCTAGCTCACACTCTCGCCCTCTCTCTCTCTCTCTCCCTCCCTCTCTCTCTCTCTCGCTCACTCTTGATAGGGGCTCTGGCACTTGCCCGTGATTTTCTGTGAAACGTATCAGTTATCCCGTCTCTGGTAATGACAGCCAATGGGAAAAAGCCACCGTTGGTTTTCCTTGATCCCTAATTTGGTCAGAGAGCTCCTTGCTTGGGCGTTGGCGAATGGACCGTGGTTGATACGATACGATACGATATGATATAGTTGGTAGATTAACTAGTAACACTTTTATATGACCTTTTCCACCACAGAATATTGAGCTTTTTCGAAATCTGAAAATGTTTCCCTTTTGTTGCTGTTAGTGTGGATGGGCAAAAAGGTATATTTCTGAAAACAATGCATAAGGTGGTCACTTCCTTCATCCGTGTCTAGTCGAAGCTGGCTAAAGTCTGTACAGGCTGTAGTGTGGACGGGAAAACTAAAAAACAGCTAAACTGCTTTTTACATTGATGACACATATCTCACACATATGTCTCTCTCTCTCTCTCTCTCTCTCTGTCTCTCTCTCTCTCTCTCTTTCTCTCTCTCGGCAGTGCCATCATGGGCAATCGTGTCCATCGCCTTCGTGGCCATCGTGCTGGTGCTGGCGTGCTGCTTCTGCGTGTGCAAGAAGTGGATCTTCAAGAAGAAGAACAAAAAGAAGGGCAAAGACAAGGGCAAGAACGCCATCAACATGATGGACGTGAAAGACGGCACCAAAACCGAGGTACGGCCTCCACATTGTGTCTGGCCTTCTTGTTTTAGCCCCCCAGTCTGAGAAACGTAACTCATAAAGTAACTCATACAGATAGAGACTGTAGTAGATGTGTGAGTAGTTGTTAATTGGTTTTGCTTGCATGTTTCGTTTCTGCAGGGTACTTTTTAAATATCTTGGATTTTGCTTTTTGTTATTTCTTATTATGCTACAATTACGTTTGGATTATTATTATTATTATTATTATTATTATTATTATTATTATTATTTGATGTGTGTTGCCACTGAAAGTTTAGAAGGACCAATTCATTTTTGACTTAATTTACAAAATGGTGACCACCATTGCATTAATGTTATGTTGTTAGCTACTGAATAGAAAGAACTGCTATTGAAATAGTTAATAATTGAATCATTGAATTGGTCGCTAACAATAGCTAATTATTGAGTGAGTGTATGAAACTCTCTTTTATTGGTCTTCTCCTCGGTTTCCTGAGAGAGTTGCTCTTTGTCATATGAAGGCTGGATCACATGCTTTAGACAGCCCATTGAGGTTTGCTGATGTAATGGACAAGGGGGATGCACCCAGAGAAATGACGTTACCCACTCACAGGACCCCATTTTGTAACACAGTGATGATGTCACGCATCAGGAGGAAGGCCTCCGTCGAGGAATATCTTATCCTAACCTTTTGGATTTGTAGTTGTTTTTAATGTTTTCCATTCAATTAGGTGGGAAGTTGATAGATTGAACATGGTTATATTTAATTGTACTCACATCCATAAGAAGTGTACAATTTGTAACCCTACATAGGAGGTCAAGCAGCACTATCACTCAAAAATCACACGTTAAAATTTCCTTGTCTCAGCGTTAGCAGCTTAGATTTACATCCACCTTCCCTAACATCATTAACACATATCAAACCCCTATCTATTTAACTCAAGAGGCGGCCATTTCGGCTCTACCTACAGTGGCGGTTGTGTCCCAACGGTCATTTCTCCTGGTGTAGCCCGGACTCTGATGTGTTACAGGCATGTGTGTGGTCGTTTTAATTTGTGTTTCTTCCTTCTATGTCCTCCTCCTTATCTGTGTTATGTCTGATGACTATGCGGGATTGGTCACTGGCGGTAGGTTCCTCAATCATCATGTTGGATCTTCTTTAAACGCCTGCTGCTCTGTTTTTAGCCTCTTGACAACGACTTTACCTCCCTCCCCCCACCGTAGCGCGGCAAATATATGTAACTATGCACACAGTACATGTATCTATCTATACCGTATATATGTGTGTGTAGAACCTGTGCATGCACACATATATGCAACATCATAACACGTTTTTGGACGGAAGCACTGGGTGCGCCTTGACCAGGTTGAACCACATTGATTGTCTCGGCTAGCTAAAGTCGTCTGCCTTTTGAGTCTTTGGATTTGCATTTCAAAACGAGTGGCGCACGAGTGCGATGTGGCATGATTGAGAGGCTGTGCAAGCCAAAAAATAAAATAAAAAAAATCTCTTTTTTTCTTTCTTTTGAAACCGGTGATGAAAGGAAAGCTTTTCGACGTAGCAATTGCCCATGCACAGCTGTCAAAGCCAATACAGGCAAGACAAATGATACCCTCTCTCCCGCTACAACAGTGATTTATCCAGAAACTGGATTAAAGAATAAAGAAAAGGAAAATTCAGAAAAAAACACACATCCCCTTGCAGCTTATCATCGGTACCTGCTCAAATATATACTCAAATTGAATGTATTTGATCTTTTATTCCACTCGGAAAATAACAATTCATCCACTGTGCATTAGCCCAGAAATAAAAATCTGATTATTTTCACAAAGAGGCAGATCAATCGGCTGTACTGCAGTTCAGGTTGCACATCAATGTTGTTCAGCCTCCTTACGCTTTTACACACCAGAAGCAGCACCGACCCGTAGGATCAGTAGGAGCTGCCCACCCACCCACCCAAATATATACATTACAACCCCCTTCGTACACCCACCCCAACACCCACCCATCGCTATAGCATGACGCTTCTAGCTTACCATCGGCGTAGGGGGCTAACATGAAGCTAAGCTAAAGGGGGCACAATGGCACCTTGTGACTTAACGGGGGGGGGGGGGGGGGTTCAACGGCACTTGGGAATGAATGAGAATGGGGGAGGAGGGAGAGAGGGAGGGAGAGCGGGGTTTTGCCATGCAAGAGCACTACTGTCTGTACTACTGAGAATGCTCTGCATGCATAAACAACAGCCAAAGGAGATGACGTGCAACCCTGGAAGGCAACGTTTGACCCTGAATGACCTTGAGAGCTAGCTCTTTGCCTCTTCAATCGCATGCATTCTTAAATGACACCCACCCCACCCCACCACCCGAGTGCTAGGCTAGTGCATCTTTAAGGGCATCCTCAATACTCACTTTACCGCCATTTTGGCATTTTTTTGGATATGGATATGTTCACGCTTGTTTGCCGGAGACTTGATCTGCCTGAAATGACGTAAAGAAAATGACTTGCCCTACTGTGATCTTTCCTGAAGCATCCCCCCCCCTCTCTCTGTCTCCCCCTCTCTCCCTCTCTCTCACCCCTTCTCTCTCCCTCTTCCTATCCTATTCTCTCCCACTGCCTCTCCCTCTCTTTTTCTATCTACCCAATTCCCGCTCTTGCTAGCCCTTCCACCACTGTCTCTCTCTCTCTCTCTCTCTCTCTCTCTCTCTCTCAATCTCTCCATCTCCAATCCCCTCTCTCTCTTTCTCTCACTCCATCTACCACTACTAGTTCTTCCCTCGTTCTCTCCCTCCCTCTTTTTCCCATTGCCTCTCTCTCTCCCTCTTTCTCTGCTCTCTCATTAAAAATTCCCCCCATCATCCCGCATCCCTCTTTTCTCTTCCCATCCCCTCTCCTTTCTAGACCATCTATTCCTCAGAGAACCTTCCCATCATTGAGGGAGTGGGAAACCTAACCCAGGGGAGGGTCCATATACTGCAAATCACTGAGCATGTCTCAACCTTAACTGCTGTGGTGTGTTTTTTCCTAGTGCTTGCTTCTCCCTTCTGCCCCCCCCCCCCCCCCCCCCAAAATAACCCCCCCCCCCCCGCCAAAAGAAAAAAAAAACGAATGGTGAGGCAAGTGAGGGAGCTTTTTACAGGACACAACAAAAAGGTTCAGCCGGCAAGGCCCCCTCCCTCCACACCCAACCCCCAACGGGTGTCAGTTCAGTTGGGTGTCAGACCGGTGGCGTCGCGGGGCCGGCTGGCTCTCTGGGGGTCTCTCCGGCGACCAGGAGGCAGGCGGGCCACACTCACGCGTCTGGGTGGGTGGGTGTGTCTCCTCCAGGCCTTTAAGGATGAGGAGGACGCCGAGACAGGGCTGACGGACACGGAGAAAGAGCCGGAGCCCAAGGAGGACGAGAAGCTAGGGAAGTTACAGTACTCGCTGGATTACAATTTCACCGAGAACACGGTAAGGGCGCTCTCTCTCTCTCTATCTCTCTCTCTCTCTCTCTTTCTCTCTTGCTCAGTGTGTGGTCTGTAGCATTTGAAAAATGTTTTTTGACCCCCCACCACTCTCTTTCTCTTTCGCTGTCACTCTCTCAGTGTGTGTTGTTTGTTGTGGGGAAAAAAGGGTATTTTCTTTTTTTACAATCTTAAGTACGGTCGCACTGCCTCTTCTCACCACTCTCTCTCTCACTCACTGTTTTTAACCATTGTGATTGTGCCCTTCCCTTCCTGAACCATCGGTCTTGAACAACACTTAACTCCACCCGGGTCCGTCGATTTGACCCCAACTTCTCAGCGACCGTACGGGGGACCAAAAAATAATGATCACGGTGGTTGAGTTTGTTTATGAAGCGCCGAGCCTTGCAGAGCAGACACCGTCGGGATTTGGTGTATTTGTGGCCATTTTTTTTAGTTTTTCATTTTAACTAAAAAAACGTCCCTACAGAGAGTGTCCATCTGCTATAGTATTCCCCTGCCACCGAGTACAAACGAAAAAACAAAAAGTTAATATAAAGCGCCAAACAGTGGAGCCTATCAACTTTTCAGCGGCAGATGTTGTGTGACAGATAATAGAAGTGATGCGTGAACGCCGTCCTGTGTCTCGCCGCGCTAGCTGACTCCCCGCTCTAAACAAAACAGGCAGCTACACATTACAGGGTCCCACACATGCGACGCAAGGCTATGTTTGTGTGCACAGGACACACACACACACACATGCACACACAAGTTCACCCAAGCGCAACGCACAAATCAAAGTTATGTTTGCGAACGGTGGTGATAGCCATTTTGAGCGACTAAAACGAAAAAGCTGTTACATTATGAAAAGGCTAATGTTTGAAATGGCACATTTTCTCACTGCAGTTCTAACAATGACTTTAATTAACACAGCCGATGATCGTACTTTCAGGCTCTAACCGGTATCGGTCCTCATTATGCCACTCTTCAAAAGGCTAATACTATGGGAGTTGTAACATTTCACACACCCCATCTGCCTTTTGAGGTCCGGTGCTCATTGTGTGCCTATCCTCAAAAGGCTAATATTACGCTATTCATAACATGTCACACACTCCATTAGACTTATGAGGACCAGGCCTCATTATGTGCTGGTCCTCAAAAGTCTTCATATATTGCAATGGTTATAAGACTCCCATCAGTCATGTAGTGCGAGGCGGCCTCAGCGCCGGGTTGCTGATTACATCTTTAATGGGACCCACAGTGGGTCACCAACACAACCTCACACTTTGCCTTGCTGACACCACAGCTTGCTCTCAAGTTGCAGTGGCTTAAAAAAAAGAGCCGAACCAAAACGGGTCTTTTCACTTAAAAAGTTAGAGGTCCGTTCAAGCTTCAAGCACTTAAAGCTTACATATTTACTGACACAGCGGGGACTCGATGCCAATCCTCTGTCCAGGAAACATGGAGTCTAGTCAACGTTGACCTTTGTTGAACTGATGCAGGAGTTGCGGTATTCTTTCATCTCTAATGCCACTGTTACTGAAATGTAAGGACATGACAGGACAGAAACATGTGTTTGCGTATGTGTCTGTTTTATCTTTGTGTGTGTGTGTGTGTGTGTGTGTGTGTGTGTTACCGACAAGGCTTATACACCGATGAATCTTGATAATTAGGCTACTTTTAAACAGATGAATGGCACTGGCCTGTGCGGCAAAACGATGACTACCACTACTCTCTGGTCTCAGTGGGGTTTTTTCCAGCCATCACACTAATGAGCACCGAGGTTTGGTGAAATATCTGAACCCACCGCCCACCACTGCCACTTCTCCCACCCACCACCTCCTCTACCCATCCTCTCGGCAGAATAAGACGTTATAATGTCAGTCTTGATTCATCTGCATTACCATATTCATCGGTCTCTCATTCTCCGTCGGTTAAGCAGGAGGCTTATTGAATCGCGGCCAGCCGGGAATCTTCAAGGTGATGATGGCTAACGTGATGGATTTTAAAAAAAGGGTTTCCATTTAGCTTTCTTTACCTCTCAATGACCCCCTATAGGTGTACGCATAGGTGTAGAAAGGGTTTCATAGTGTAGAGAGTGTGTGTCATCAGACCAGACATTTTGTAATTGAACAGACAATGGCATAGAAAATGGCTCTTTTCACAGTGTTGAAATTGGAAATTAGTTGAAATTGTTAAATCACTTTTTTTTTAATTTGTCTTCATCTTTTTCAATTTGGAATAAGTCATGTTGTTAACAGATGGTTGTCACGATGAATTGATTTCCAGTTGGAAATCAATTAATACCGTAATATTAATACCATAGTTAACATAATTAAATGATTACTAGACACATTTAATTAACACTGTTAATTAATGTTAGTTAATGCTTATTACTGCATTAACTAATGAACTATTAATCACTAATGTGTTACCGGGTTTATAGTCAAATCACAATGAATGAATGCCGCAAGATTTAGATAATGTTTGAAGATGTTATCTTCAACATTTATTTCCAATATATAGGATCCATTTGTAGCTTATCCACAGCAATGAATAAAACAGTATTTATTTGTTTCCAACTTATTGAATATGATTGTATTGTAACAAATGCTGTTGCTCATAGTGTCTTTCATGTATTATGTTCAACCTACTAGTTTAAACAACACACAGAAACACAGTGAGGTATTAAACACATTTAATACCTCACTTAACTTATTACTAATCATTTTTACAAAGGAATGAACACTGCATGAAGTGAAAGTACTTTCTAGAAGCTTATTCACAGTCCATATGAAGCACTATCACTTTTTTTAGATGCAAATGTCAGAAACGTCTTTTGACTTTCATTCTTTTTGATCGACTTAACAGTAGTTTAGTTTTGGCTGGCTAGAGAGAGCTCGAGTGTGTATATGTGAACATGTGTGTGGATGTATGTTGCATATGTGCGCACATTTTCATGTGTGTGTGCGTGTGCGTGTGTGTGTGTGTGAGAAGTGTGTTGCGTGTATGCGTACTTGTGTGGAGTTGCGCGAGTAAGTGTATGCATGTGTGTGTGTTCTTGTGTGTGCTTGTGCATGTGTATGTCTGAGTGTGAATGTGGACGTGAATGCACATTGCGTGTGTACACGTGTGTGTGTGTGTGTGTGCACATGCACATGTGGATGTGAATGCGTGTGCGTGCATGTGTGTAACTTGTGTGTGCTTATGTATGTGTACGCCTGAGTGTGAATGTGTGTAAAGTGTGCATATATATATATATATATATATATATATATATATATATATATATATATATATATATATATATATGTGTGTGTGTGTTTGTGTGTGTGGGTGTGTGGGTGTGTTTGTGTGTGAGTGTGTACAGCCTGCAGTCTCACCATAGCATGACCCTAACACACCAGGACAAATCCCTAGAAGGCTGACCTGACCGTGGCTGACTCACCTTCCACAATCCCTTCCAGGTCAGCGCACTGCCCACAAACCAACACACACACACACACACCAAGTCAAGTCAAGTCAAGTCAAATGTATTTTGAAAGCACATTTAAAAACAACTCATGTTGACCAAAGTGCTGTACAACCCAGAGCAGGCAAGTCAAATCACAATAAGTCTAAAAACAACAACACCCACATAAGCATCAATACGCAAAGGGCATCGGTACAAATCTACAAATCATAGACAGGCACAAATCAAACCATGTCAGGATCCAAATGCTAAAGAATAAAAGTACGTTGTGAGCCTGGACTTAAATGGAGGGGGCAGATCTGATAGGGGGATGCTATTCCACAATCTAGGGGCTGCAATTGTAAAGGCTGAGGTAAAGTTTAGATCAGGGGACAGCCGGGAGCCCCAAGTCAGACAACCCGAGGGACCTGGTGGTGGAATAAGGGGTTAAGAGGTCCCTGATAAAAGAGGGTTTTAACCTCTTATAAGAGGACTATTAAAGACAAACAGGAAAACCTTGATATCAATTCTGATTCAGGAGTTCATAGAGGGACCTCCCAGCAGCCATCTTGTTTGCGTTGATCAGCCTGTGCCAATTCCTTGAGTTGCATGCAAAAGCAGATGTGCAGTGACAGTTTGTGAGGCAGATGTTCACATGGCATTTTTTCCCCAGCAACAAACTCACCGTTGAGATGAGTCATCATGTGAGAAATTTAGACTGGAACGTCGGTATTTATAGTCCTAGTGGCTTGTAAAAATTATAATATTCTGTCTGTCTGTCTGTTATGTGTGATTATTACCGTAAAGGAAAGATAGGTTAGTACTTAACATTTGGGATAGTTGAAATGGTCTTAAAAAGTTCTTAAATTCTTATTTTTTTAATAACATTTTTATAACATCTTTACTTTTGTCTGACAGACAACTTCAACACATCGGATTTTCCCAGAATCCAATAAGCACTCGCAGCGCAACGAAATATCGGTTTTTCAGACAGGTAGACACTCACCCACCATCTCCACCTGTTAGAAAAAAGAAAAAAAGAAAATGTCGTGGCAGGTGCTGTCTGACACAGACTGTGTGTGTGATGACCAGATTGAAGCCGAACGAAATGGCATCTCCACCCTCCGTAAGCGAACAGCTGTTAGAGAGAAAACAACAGTCACGCCGTCATTATCCTTCTAGTTGAGTGTGAGCGAGCGCAAGGGCAACAGCACCCATGCCTCTCCTTTGCATTATTCGGCACGTGATGTTGTTTTGTGTTTAAGGCGATGCATACAAAACGGCGAGGTGGTTGAATACAAAATGATGTTCCGCTCAATGTGACCGCTATTAGGATGGAGAGATATGTTTTGCAGGGTTAAAGGATGTGACGGATGTGTTTTTCATTGAATTAACTTTTAGAAAAGGTTAACACAGAGAGCGTTTGAATCTTAAATATCAGATGGACTCTGACTTTAGTTGTGTACAAGTCATCCCTGAGCTAGGTCAGCCCTATATGGAACCAGAACCAGAATACGAGTTACACCTGTTTTTTATCTACTGTGATATACCTACTCATTTATGTCTGCCTGTGTGTGTATGTGTGAATGTGAGTGTGTCTTTGGCACACATGCACCACATGGTGCGCGTGTCATCAAAATCATTTTATAGAGACCACTCTGTTTACTGCACAGCCATATTCACCGACAATCTATTCTGGTACATACCTTAACTTTAATCAATATCACCAATATTTTATTTTATTAGTACTCCGGAAAAAAGCGAGACTAAAAAAACAAAATCAATAGTTCACAGTATCTATAATTCATCCAGTCTACCGAGACCTACCCGTTAGTACAGTGAGTGACCAGACCACACTACCCCCCCTTACCCCCTCCAGCGGTCGTGGAATCACCCCATCACCCCTCTTGACGGCTGTCCTAATGGTTTCCTGATAGGAAGTTGATTGAGTGACTCGCTGAAGTCCCCCCCCCCCACACTCCTCCAGACGCCTTGAGGAGATGGCCGGACTGCTGGCAGGTCAATCAGACGCCCCCCCCCCCCCCCTGTACCCCCTTTACCCTTTTTAACCTTCCCTCTTGGGGTCTGGGCGTCAATTATCGGCTGCGATGCTGTGAGCGGAAACCAGACTCCATAAGTTCACAACCTTCCCCCCATAAGTACTGGAAGAAAACAACCAGAGCGAGGCAAAGCCGAATAAAGAAGTTTTAGTGACTTTGATCAAAACAAAACCTTATTGGTCACTAAATCGTGGTTATAGGAAGAAAACATTATTGGCCACTAAATCACTGGTTAGACAACGAAGAACAACCAAACTTTATCAGGTACTAAATCGACTTTAAGACAACTGAAAACAACATTCCTTTATTAGTCGCTAAATCGTTGTTAAGTCGGAGAAAAAAACATTATTTACTAAATCGTCGACGCAAAGAAAAACACAGTTTTTTGGCCCTGTGTTTTTTCATCACTTGTGCCGAAACTTAGATTCAGGTTAATATTCCCCACTTTTGATGACCATGTTCTGACCAGTGATAAAAAGTCTGAGTAGCTCTAAATTGTGTGCAAACGGGGCGTGTCACTTCCATTTTGTTTCCTCAATTTTCTGACCGATGGTGTTGTTGGGGGCCTGGGACTCTCTAAGTGGGACTACTGGGAACACCCTTGCTAGTCCTGGATCCCAATTCATTTCGGGGGGAAATTTAGAAATGTGTAGTTCAAGTCAATTTTATTTGTATAGCCCTTAATCACAGTTACAGTCTCTCAAAGGGCTACAGGTCATATAACCCTAGCCCCCCAAAGGGCAAGAAAAAACTCCCTTAATTAACAAGGAAGAAACCTTGAGAAGGAACGCAGAGCGGGGGATCCCTCCTATCCATGGATGGATAGGAGCAATGGGTGCAAGATAAATGTCTTGACTTGATACATGTCTTGACTTGTTTTTTTTTCTTGGTTCTCGACCCAGCTCATAGTGGGGATCATCCAGGCAGCAGAGCTCCCTGCCATGGACATGGGAGGCACCTCCGACCCCTACGTTAAGGTCTACCTGCTGCCCGACAAGAAGAAGAAGTTCGAGACCAAGGTGCACCGGAAGACCCTCAACCCCACCTTCAATGAGCAGTTCACCTTCAAGGTACGGTCCGAGAAAAGCACCAAAACAGTATGACTCAAAGTATGACTTTAATGTGATAAAATATGATTCAGTCACATGTTTAATATGTAAAGAACAATTGGGGGTCTCAAGGAAGTTTTTATTAAAGATATTCAGAGAAGTGTTTAAAAAGTGTAAAGAAAGAATATGTGTTTTTTTGGTGTTGTTTCAACTTGTATTGTTTAACTTTTATTAATATAAAAAAAGAGTGTGGATCTTGAACATGTTTTTATTTAAAAGATTCAGGTCTGAATGTGGCTGTTGAGGATTATTTCTACTAAAGAGAGATTGAGAGATTCAAGTGTTTAAAACGTGTAAAGAATTCGGGATCTTGAGGATATTTTTAAGTGTTTAACTTTCAAAAGAAGTTTAAAAGGAAAAACTGAAGCTGTATTGAAGTGTTTACTGGATATGTTTTGCCAAAAAAACATTCAGAGGTGTCTACTGATGTAAAAAAAAAAGGAGGAGAGGTCATGAAGATGTTTTTATTCAAAGAAATTCAGGTGTTTACTGGTGTAAAAGGAAAGATGGTGCTGTTGAAGGCCCCCCCACCAGGTGTGATGTTGATTAGCCATGACAAGCCACTCAAGATCAAAGTTGGCTGGCTTGATCAGCCTTCCAGTTGGTACAATCCACTGGATTGGTAGGCTGATCTAGCCATCATACATCTGGGTGGACACTCCCACTTGTGATGTCACTAGCTTGACTGGCTTGCAATGGCTAATCAACATCACGCCTGGTGGTAAAATAGGGGCCCTGTAAGAGAGACAGGTGTTTACTGGTCGAGAGAGAGTGGATCTTGAAGGTGGTTTACGTGGTGACAGAGCTTTGGTTCCACTGACAGTGTGATTTGCATGCAATCCTGAACCTAGGAGAGTGTGGAGACAGAGACCAGCTGGCACATTAACAAGCTCCTGACTAAGGCTCTCTCTCTCTTTCCCTCGTTTCTCTCACTCTCCCCCTTTCATCACTTCCTCCTCCCCTTCTCTCTCCTTTCGTCCCTTTTCTGTCACTCATGTCCTTTCTCTCTCTCTGTCTCTCTCATTTCTGTATTTCTATCCACCTCTCTCTCGTCTTGTACCTTTTCTGTCAATTTCTCTCTCTCACTCTCGCTTACTCATTTTCTCTCTCTCTCTCTCTCTCTCTCTCTCTCTCTGTCTCTCTCTCTCTCTCTCTCTCTCTCTCCCCCACTCTCTCTCACCCTCACCTGCCAGATCTCTGAGCCACACTCCGCTGGGACACCAGGCACAACACACACAGTGATTGATATTAACACAGGCAGACGCAGGGCCACAACCTGGCCGCTTTCCCCCTCCATCTTCTTTCTCTTCTGCTTTGGCCTAGAATCCCCCCCACACACACACACACACACACACACACAGCCAAACATTTTTTACATATTAGGCAGCAACACTCGCCAAAATGACAAAAGCTTCAGCGCTGAGCAACAGTTCGGTAAGGAGCGCAGGTGTCTGGCAGCGGGTTAGCCTCGTGCTATTGCGCCACCGTGGGTGTGAAGCCGCATCTCCGCCAGGTTTATTTGTGTCACCATTGTGACGGATAATTCGGAAAAAACACTGCTCGTTTTGTTGTTGTCGGCACAGTGGAAGAACAAGTATCGGAAAAGGAGTTGCTTGGATGAATCTAGTGATCGAGTGTTTTTACGATATGTTATCGTTTAGAAAAATGTATATAATATCACAACATGTCACGGTGTGTAAGGATTCAAGACCTTGTGTTGGGTTTTACTATTGGGTTATCCTGGATGGGTTATACTATTATCACCCATCCAGCCACTATTTTCACATTTTCACATTTTATACTTTTTTGATGGCGGTAGGTATCACGTTCAATACCACTTTATTCATAACTTCTAATTCAACCTTCTCCTCACCTTCGTCTTTCCCTGCCTCCCCCTCCACCCCCAGGTGCCCTACGTGGAGCTGGGCGGCAAGACGCTGGTAATGACCGTGTACGACTTCGACCGTTTCTCCAAACACGACGCCATCGGCGACATCAAGGTGCCCATGAACAAGGTGGACTTCAGCCACGTGACGGAGGAGTGGCGCGACCTGCAGAGCGCTGAGAAGGAGGAGGTACGTTGGTTTTGTTTCCCGTCTATCGCCTGCGTGCGCGTTTCTCTGTGTAGTTTGTTGTATGTAAACCGGCGTTGCCGGTTTAGTGGGAATGAGGGTGTCGTGGTGAGGGGTGTTGGACTCCCAGCCAGAAGGGTCCGGGTTCAAACCCCAGTGTCCGCAGTCTAACCTGTAGGCCGTCCTTGAGCAAGACGCTCCCTCGCCCCCGACCTGCTCCTTGATCACCTGCATCTGAATTCCATGAATGTCACTTCAGATAAAATCATCTGCTAAATGACTAAATCCTAGAAGTGGCCTGTAGTCACTTGTACTTGCACTCTAAACATGACTCCTGTGTATAATCCTGTGTAACAACTCTCTCTCCTTGTAATACTGCTTAATTATAAGCCCACATTTACCTGTCAATTAACAGTTCATGAGATTCAATTTCCGCCGTAAATGCCATGACATATAGCATGCTCGCCCCATCAGGTAAAACTTTTTTCATTATTTGAAAATGTTAATTACGGCGAGGCAAAGAGTGGCAGTGGGTGCAGTAGTTTGAGGTGAAGGGCAGCGCGAGATACAGCCTTAACATTTTCGTCACGCCCCCGCTGTGTGTGTGTGTGCGTTATAAATATCTTTCACTCAGCGTGGAGACAAGCGCCGCCGAGCTGGCAGGCAGGCGGGCGCAAAAACTGTCAATTACGGCATTGCGTGTGGGTGTCAGATAGTGTTTAGACTGGTCAACAAAGTCACCCTGGCATGTATGTATGTACAGGAGGAGGTAGATGCAAGATTTTATCGTTTCATTTCAGTTGAGAGATCCTTAAGAATTGCGTGATAGATCACTTAGTGTGTGTGTGTGTGTTACAGTTTTTTTTAAAATTCTGTTACAGCACAAATAATGTAATGTACATCTAGACTCAGAGGATATACAGAGGATTGTTTCATACCACAGCTTCATCTCATGTCTCTTCAAATAGTGCCACCAAAGAATCACAAAAGTTTGTAAAAAGGCAGTTGGTGTTATGGGTAATGTAGTCTTTGTAGCAAGAAACACAGCTGCTTTATGAATATTATGTTCCTTTGGCACAGCTCTACCATAGATTAAGCAACGATGACAAATTGACTCAATCAATTCATAATAACATCTGTTTGTGTTCTCATCCTTTTTCTTTACTTTGCTACCTTCCAGAAACACAACTAATTTAAAATGTCAGTTGAGTCCACCGGTCAAACAGCTATTGAATATTCAAATGTTACCAGCCACTCAATAGATTTGTTTTTTAGCTGTTGAGTGAAGCAAATCTACCAGCCACTTGCATATTTTACCAGCATTTGGCTGGTAGCGGGTGCTAATGTAGTCCCTGTGTCCCTGATACCGGCAACTGCCAAAGTGTCCAATTATGCCTTGTGCCTTATTCACCCAGCGTCCATCTCGGTTCTAAGCACAGCCAGCCACTCAACCTGACAGGGTGATGCGGTCTTGAATCACCCTGAAGCTGTATATTATCCTGCTTATTACACAAAAGATATCAACAACAAAAATTATTTTATTGATTTAAAAATGATGTTATTGCTTCTGCAAAAAACATTATCTGTTAGATTCTATGGTCGGAAATAGCTTCCATAGCAATGGTCTGTTATTCAAAGCAGCGGTCTGCTATTCAGAAATAACAGACCGTAGAATGCCACAATCAGAATCGAGCATTCAACCATATATATATATATATATATATATATATATATATATATATATATATTAGGAGCTCCATCAGGGAGCTCCTATCTCTTTCCTGATCTCTTATTTTTATCTCTGTATTTGTCTCCGTCCTTCCCTCTCTTGCTCTCCCCCTCTCGTCTTTCTCAGTCTCACGCTCTGTTTTGATCTCTAGCTCTTTCTTGATGACTTTTTCTCTCTCCCCCTCATTCTCCTTCACTCCCCCCCACCCTCTCTCTCTCTCTCTTTCTCCCTCTCCCTCTCCCTCCTCTCTCACTCTCTCCCTCTCTCTCTCACGCGCTCTCGCTCCTGAGGACCATGTAGTTGTGTTGATTAAGCCTCTGCTCTCTCCTGGTCATTAAGGAGAGAGGCTGGAGTGGCGGCAGTACTTAGTGTCAAGATGTCTGACGAACCAACTAAGTGGTAAACAATATCACCCGTGTTAAACACACAGATATGTACAGGTATGTATAGTATATATATATATATATATATATATATATATATATATATATACTATATACTATATATATATATATATATATATATATATATATATAGACCAATCAGAAAAGACTATTCAACAAAGCCATGTTTTATATATATATATATATATATATATATATATATATATATATATATATAAAACATGGCTTTGTTGAATAGTCTTTTCTGATTGGTCAATTACGGCATTCTATGGTCTATTTCTATGAATAACAGACCATTGCTATGGACGCTTTTTCCAACCAGTCTTTTTTTTTGCGGAAGCTATTTGTTTTGTATATTATGTGTCAAATGATTGATTTATTTTGTACGTTGCTGACCGGCTCGCTGTACATTTCCCTTACATGTATATAGGGAGGCAGGGTAGTGGTTAGGGTGTGGGTGTTAGACTGTGGGTTTGAGCCCTAATGTCAGCAGTCTACCTGTAAGAATCCCTGAGCAAGATGCCCCTAACCCTTACCTGCTCTTTAATGACATTTCACCAAAAGAAAATCACTGTAAGTTGCTTTGCATAAAGGTGTCTGCTAAATAGTAAATAGTAAGAGTAAATATAATAATGCAGAAAAACATTGTATAAATAATGAATACCAATTAAAAAAAAAAAACCCTTGTTGTTGATTCCTACAGCTGTCTTGTATCTGGTTTCGGAAGGTCATGTAGACTTCAATGCGAGCTATGTCGCTTTTTCCTCTGCAACCGTCATTTTTGTTCAATATTATTTTAAACGATAAGTGTCTAAAGAAGAGAAACCCATCCGCTCATGGTCAATCAACCCCTCTTCTATTTCTCTCAAAGCAACGTCTGAATCAATTTGAATCAATCAGTCTGTGGAGAAAAAGAAAATCGGAATTTGAAATTTTAAAGTGTCAGCTGCACTGCAAGTGAAAGTGAAAGTGCACGTTTAAATGTGAAGTGGCCCCTATTTATTGATTGTAGAGTTTTTGGTTGTTATCCCGCCTCACTTTGAAGTTTTGTTTGTGTTTTTTTTTTTGTGTGCTTTGTTTTGCATCTGTTAAATGAATGCAAACATATGTATATATGTAAATATGTATATATGTTAGGGATGTCCGATATTATCGGTCCACCGATATTATCGGCCGATATTGGCATAAAAAATCAATATCGGAAAATATCGGTATCGGTTTTTAAAAAAGCTCAAAATGACTAAAGTGGCCTATGGCAGGTTATACCTTGTTGGAAAGCTCTAATTGTCCTGAGTCGAATGCAAGCGACCATTTTCTGTTAGTACAAAGACAGTGTGAAATAAATAAACACTTTGTTTGAAATAATTTCAGACATCTGTTATGTTTCAAGTGAGGACGTGGTTTGATGACATCATCAAACGCGCTGCGCCATCTCAATAACAAGCCTGGGCATGTGCGGCCGTGTAGTGGGACGCTAGTTGTAGCTAGTTGTCATATTTTCTATAAACTCTAAATATTGTATGATGTTACCTGAAATTAGTTTTGGTGTAAAACATGGCCGCATATATCGGTATCGGTATCGGTTGATATCGGTATCGGAAATTAAGAGTTGAACAATATCGGTTAGCGGTTATCGGTAAAAAAGCCAATATCGGACATCCCTAATATATGTAAATATGTATATATGTCCGCAGCCTCTGGGAATCCTTGAGCAAGTTCTGGTGACCTTTGGTGGTTTTGGTGACTTTGGCCTATACTACTATGCCTGTTTGGCTTTGATTGTTGGGATTGTAAGGCACCTGCACGTTAAAGTGTGTGCGTGTGTGTGTGTGTGTTTGTGTGTGTGTGTGTGTGTGTGTGTGTGTGCGTGTGTTCAGTATATGTGCATGTTTACAATACATTTTATTTTTTATTTTTTATATTTTAATATTTTATAATATTTATATATATTATAAATATTATAATATTTTATAACATAATATTTGTAATGAATTGATAAGGGGTAGGAACTAATATTCCTCCTACACCTTTTCAAACAGGTAGCGTTTTTTTTTCTTTGGTTTGTGTTTCGTTACATGTTCCAAATATTCCAAAAGTTTTTATCAATTCAATTCAATTCTCTCAGAAACACGGAGCCATTAATGCCAGTACAGGCGTAGAGAGAGACCCACAGTTTACCTACGGCGGCCATTTGACGCAGAGGTTTAATTCGCTCTTAAATGGCCGAATACATTTTCCGGTACGACCTGTGTCTGACTTGGTCACGAAGCAGAGGGGGGGGGGATAAACAGATGGATACAGAGCGGGAATGTGAATTATGTCCTGTTGGGAACGCCATTACCTCTATTTATTACCCTGCTGAGTTGTTTGACACAGACGGGCTGATTCAAGTGCTTTGTAGTGGTGATAAGCAGTGTCTGTTTGTGTGTGTGTGTGCGTGTGCGTGTGTGCGTGTGCGTGTGTGTGTGTGTGTGTGCACGTCACAAAATGGGGAGATGAAACTGTTGAACATGCACTGTCTAACCTTTTTCACTGCAGGCATCTCTGTTTAATTTTCTGTTTTTTTTCCCTCTACAACCTGAATTGATTTAGTGCAAGAAATAAAACATGCCTGGGTTTGATTAAACCATGGATGGATGGGTTTTTATTATTTAGACATTCAAATAACATCCTCATTTCTTGAACTCATTTTAAATTACAACTAAAGGTGATGGTAGAAAAAGTGAAATAGCACAGATTCAAATGATGGCTATTTGACTATTTTCAATTCAGTCATTTAGCAGATGTGTTAATCCAAAAACATTTACTGTGGTTTTATTTAATTTTTTGGTCATTTACAGCTGGTAGGGGTTGAGGCCAGCCTGGCATCACCAAAGCAATTTACAAATGGGTATTAGTCTGGAACTTCTCAGTTAATTTTCGATTTCCAAGGGGCGTCATCAACGGGCACAGGCCAAAATGCCTCTGGACACAATTGGATAGACCTACAATGAAACGTGTGACATAAATTCAACCAAATCCTGTCGGAAGTACGGCAAACACATCTTTCTTATGAGCAGAAGCTTTAAGTGCAGTTGTTTATTGTTCTTTTAGAGAAAATATACCGTCCAGTTTGTTGAATACTGTCACGATAGCGGATTTAACAAACAGCGGCAGCCATCTTGGTTGTTAACGAAAAATGCCTCCACGGCGCTCCTCTGTACAGTCAATGTATCAAACCCGTCCCATATTAGATAAACGGTTGTTTAATTTGATATCTGTCTGAACGGGAGGGGGGGCCAGACAAAAAGCAAATAAACCATGTGCTCGCAGATTCGTCCAGTTCCCAGGCTAGGTGTAGACATCCTGCTCATGGATGCCTATAGGTGGACCTTTCATCATGGAGTCAAACACCCTAACCACTACACCCTCGACTATCCCCAGCCTAGACTACTAAACACAAAAATGGTTATTTTTCCGGTTCACTTTTTTTGACATTGGGGCTTTAGGACTTTGTCTCCTCTGCTCAGAGAGCAGACAGTCGACCAATCCCAATGTGCATTGCTATGACGACCATCCCCCGCCCGCCCTGAATTTAGATCAGTATTTGCACAATATTTGAGAAAAAACAGAATTCACTTCAAAATGCCTCCAATTTGCTCCAACGTTTATGTGCGCTAGCCTTGTGTGTGTGTGTGTGTGTGTGTGTGTGTGTGTGTGTGTGTGTGTGTGTGTGTGTGTGTGTGTGTCGTGTGTGTGTGTGTGTGTGTGTGTG
>JAOPHQ010006618.1:0-30000 GCA_030340625.1 Merluccius polli
AAAAGTTATTTCCATTCCTTTTCAATTCTGACACTTTGATTTGCTGCATAGACAACCATAACCCTACAAACCATACTTACCACAGCGACTAATTAAAACTAGTCCCAATGTTTTCATGCTGTGATCTGTGGATCGGCCCACTGGACAACTTTTAGAGTAGCCTGGACTCTGGTTCTTGGACATCATTTTAATTCATGGCAAATAGTGACCACCATGGTGCGTCGGATACGTAACCAGACTGCAAATATTGGAGTATAATGTATCACTGGTAAACGAAGACCGGTACACTCACACACCATTAAATAGGGACTCTGTCAGATATGCAGTTGGCAGGTTGGTAAGCAGTGGCAGCATGGGAGATGGGGAGAGATGCTGGAGGCTCGGGGGGCTTTCCATGGTGCTGAAGCTGACGGACCCTCTGGCGAACCGCACACACACAATGATTATGAAGCTCTGGGGAGCCTCAACCCCTTCACGTCCCCCCGAATAGACCCGTCACACAGCCAGAGCCGCTCTGCGCCGCAACACATGCCTCGCGCACGGTGCGTGAGGCATGCACCGCACGCCACAGCGCAGCTGTCTTGGATCCGCGCACGGAGCCATACGTCATCACAACGGAGATCTCTCTCTCTCTCTGTCTCTCTGTCTCTCTCTCTGTCTCTCTGTCTCTCTCTGTCTCTCTCTCTATGTCTCTCTCTCTCTCTCCCCCTCTCTCTCTCTCTGTCTCTCTCTCTCTCTCTCTCTCTCCCCCCCCCCCCTCTCTCTCTCTCTCTCTCTCTCTGTCTCTCTCTCTGTCTCTCCCTCTCTCTCTCTCTCTGCATTCCCTTTCTCTCTGTCTCTCTGTCTCTCTCTCTCCCCCCCTCTCTGTCTCTCTCTCTCCCCTCCCCCTCTCTCTCTCTCTCTCTCTCTCTCTCCCCCCCTCTCTCTCTCTCTCTCTCTCTCTCTCTCTCTCTCTCTGTCTCTCTCTCTGTCTCTCTCTCTGTCTCTCTCTCTATGTCTCTCTGCATTCCCTTTCTCTCTCTCTCTCTCTCTCTCTCTCTCTCTCTCTCTCTCTCTCTCTCTCTCTCTCTCTCCCCCCCTCTCTCTCATCACTCTCTCTCTCTCTCCCCCTCTCTCTCATCTCTCTCCCTCTCTCTCTCTCTCTCCCCCTCTCTCTCATCTCTCTCCCTCTCTCTCTCTCCTCCCCGCACCAATAGGTGGAGGCAGCGTTGCATTATGGGAACCCACGACAGACAGTCGTTATGTTATTTTGGAAAAAAGTCAGTGCAGCTTAACCAGCCCTGACCTTTAGGCGGTGGCAGACAGACGTGTTCAAACTCAATGCTGGGGCCAGGAGCGACGCCGGCTGATTGCAGGCTATGCTTTCTCCTCGTTTAGTTTTCCTATTGCCTCTTGGAAATCCATATTGGTTAAAAAACAATAAGAATAAAAGGTGGACTATGTTTTTGAAAAGTCTGAAGATCACTGAAAACTAATATAGGTAACACAATATATTGTGTTTTGATATTAATGGCTCTTATATGCGGAGCCATTCGCAACAGGAAGAGTTGATTGGACTGATATTCCCAAAGCATAGAGCCTAGGGATGAATCAAAGTGTGTGTGTGTGTGTGTGTGTGTGTGTGTGTGCGTATGTGTGTGTGTGTGTGAGCGTTTAACAAATCTGGATTGATATTCCCAAGCATAGAGCCTATCTGGGATGAATCAAAGCGTGTGTGTGTGTTTGTGTGTATGTGTGTGTGTGTGTGTGTATGTGTGTGTGTGTGTGTGCGCATGTGTGTGTGTGTGTGTGTGTGTGTGTGTGTGTGTGTGCGTGCGCGTGTGTGTGTGTGTGTGTGTGAGCGTTGTAACAAATCTAGCTTCCGCAGAAAAAAAAGGAAAAAAAAAAAGAGAAAAAAAGAAAAAAAAAAGGGAAAAAAAGAAAAAAAAAAGCCTTTTGGAGATGCCGCCTCCTGGCTCCAGTTGGGCATTGATGAGTTGCGTCCCCTTACTGGACCGTTAGGAGGGGATTTGTGAGTACAGAAGAAGACCACTCATCTCTCGCTGCATATTATTACTATTATTTCCCCTCCTCTTCGCAGTCGGGGGGGGGGAGGGAGGAGGGAGGGAGGGGAGGAGGGATGGAGGGAGGAGGGGAGGAGGGGAGGAGGTGGTCTTTGCAGTCGACGAGTGAAGCAGAGTTTATTGAGGAGTAGCTGCATCGGAGCAGGAGGAGGAGGAGGAGGAGGAGGAGGACAACACCACCAATGCGAGGTCCACACACACCACATCACACACACACACACACACACACACACACCAGCTGGCGGTCGGTTCCCTTGCGGATGGCGTGAACGGACCCAGACCCGCGCCTCTAACGGACTATAACGTCAAGTCGCCGTGAGGAAAGTAATTTGTTTGAACTTGTTGATGCCGCGGATCTGCGGCGGTCTTCCTTCACCGCCGGGCTGCAGCGAAACGAGGAGAAAAAAAAACATTAAATGGGCGGTGGGTTTCAATTAGGCTATTATCTAAAACGTATCTCTGGGGTTTGGACGCACCGCGGAAAGAAAGACATTTTCCCGTCATTAAGGTAAGGTGGCTCAGCACTTATACGGTTTGGGTGGTGATGATTTGATGATAAAACATAGGGTTGCGGTTTTTTCATCCCCAAGTCTACTTTATGTTATCGTTTTTTGTTTTTTTTTTTGCCGCAGAAAACTAAAAAAGCAGGGCTGAAGAGCTGAGGCAGCCGGAGTTAAACCCGCCGCCGCCGCTGCCGCCGCCGCCACCGCCGCCGCCGCTATGCGCATCGTCCCCGTAACCATAGCGGCGCAGCATCCGGACCACGTCTCCGTGCGGCTACTACTACGGCAGCAGACCAGACCCACGCACATGATCCTCCACCACCAAGCCTAATCTGTAGATATATCTCCCTTTTCTCTCCCCCCCTCCACCCCCAACCTCCCCCAACCCCAACCTCCCCCCAAACCTCCCCCAAAACCCCCCCAACCTCCAGCAGATGCGATTCATCCTCCGAGGAGCCATATAGCACCGTGATATCCAAGCAGGGGTGGGTGGGTGGGTGGGGGGGTTAGTGGTGGTGGTGGTTGGTGGTGGTTGTTGATCCTCCACTAAGGTCAGTCAGCATGGCGGCAGGTGTGGCGGCGTGGCTGCCGTTCGCCCGCGCGGCGGCCATCGGATGGATGCCCGTGGCGAGCGCGCCCATGCCGGTCCCCCCGAAGGACCGGCGCAAGAAACCGCAGGAGGGTCTCATCATCCTCAACGTGAGCGGCACAAAGTTTCAGACGTGGCGCAACACGCTGGAGCGGTACCCGGACACCCTGCTGGGCAGCACCGAGCGGGACTTCTTCTTCCACGAGGAGACCCACGAGTACTTCTTCGACCGGGACCCGGACATCTTCCGGCACATCCTCAACTTCTACCGCACGGGCAAGCTGCACTACCCGCGCCAGGAGTGCATCTCCGCCTACGACGAGGAGCTGGCCTTCTTCGGCATCATCCCGGAGATCATCGGCGACTGCTGCTACGAGGAGTACAAGGACCGCCGGCGCGAGAACGCCGAGCGTCTCCAGGACGACGAGGAGATGGACATCAGCAACGAGGCGGCGCCGGTGGACCTGACCCCGCGGGAGTACCTGTGGCGGGCTTTCGAGAACCCGCACACCAGCACCCTGGCGCTGGTCTTCTACTACGTGACGGGCTTCTTCATCGCCGTGTCGGTGATGGCCAACGTGGTGGAGACGGTGCCGTGCGGCGCGCAGACGCATCACCTCAGCCGCTCCTCCTCCTCGTCCTCCTCGTCCAAGGAGCTGTCGTGCGGCGACCGCTACGCGCTGGCCTTCTTCTGCCTGGACACGGCGTGCGTCATGATCTTCACCTTCGAGTACCTGCTGCGGCTGGTGGCGGCGCCGTGCCGCTTCAAGTTCATGAAGAGCGTGATGAGCGTGATCGACGTGGTGGCCATCATGCCCTACTACATCGGCCTGGTGATGGCGGACAACGACCAGGTGAGCGGCGCCTTCGTCACGCTGCGCGTCTTCCGCGTGTTTCGGATTTTCAAGTTCTCCCGGCACTCGGCGGGCCTGCGCATCCTGGGCTACACGCTGAAGAGCTGCGCCTCGGAGCTGGGCTTCCTGCTCTTCTCGCTCACCATGGCCATCATCATCTTCGCCACGGTGATGTTTTACGCGGAGAAGGGCTCGTCGGCCAGCAAGTTCACCAGCATCCCCGCCGCCTTCTGGTACACCATCGTCACCATGACGACGCTCGGGTAAGATGCAGCATCCACCCCCCCCCCCCCCCCCCTCCCCCCCGCTGCTGCCTCCTGCATCCCCTGTGTTGCCGCCAGAGCCATTGTGTCACTGTGTTACACACTTAATTATCCATCCATGTTTGTTTTTGTTGTTGTGGTTGTTGTTGTTGTTGTTGTCTTCAGCCCAGGAGGGTATAGGCTAGACGAGCTAAAAAAAACACAAAGAGAAGTGTGCCATCTTATTATAGTAGGCTACATACCATAATATGCTTTTCCTTCCAGTATAGGGAGCTTATACCCTGTTGGCCAATAAAATAGGTGTAGCAGAACCAATAGGCCCACATGTTGGCAACCGTCCCAAATCATGCAAGTAGTTTCAATCATTAACTAAATGGTGTGGGTGGGGGGGGGGGTGAGACAGGGGGGGGAGGGCGGTGGGGGTGTGTGTGTGTGGTGGGGGAGAGCATGTTATTTCCCCCTCCCCTTTTCAACAGGGTGTACATATTCAAGTGTGATTTCATGTTTAATGAAATTAGCCCCGCCGCCCGTGCCGATGGCGCATGAAATAATGAACCGCGGGTTTTTAAAGGAGATTATTCTCAATGAATATATTGATGAGAGGGGGGGGGGGGGAGAGAGAGAGGGGGGGGAGAGGGAGAGAGAGGGAGAGAGAGAGAGAGAGAGAGAGAGAGAGAGGGGGAGAGAGAGAGAGAGAGGGGGAGAGAGAGAGACAGAGACAGAGAGACAGAGAAAGAGAGAGGGGGGGGGGAGAGGGGGGAAGACAGAGAAGGAGAGAGAGAGAGACAGAGAGAGGGAGAGAGAGAGAGGGGGAGAGAGGAAGGGGGGGGGGGGGGGGTGATGGTTCAGCCTCCCTGCATGCTGCATTCACCCGCTGCAGTGGAGCACTTTCCGAGGTGCTGAAAAGTTGCGCCGGCGAGCCGCTATCTGTCTCCTCGTTAAACTGTCACCCAGCCGCTACAGAGTGGCCGCCGGCTGCCGGAGCCAGAGTGGAAAAGTCCTATGGAGTCGGAGGGAGGTGTGTGTGTGTGTGTGTGTGTGTGTGTGTGTGTGTGTGGGTGGGGGACACAATTAGGCCCTATATATAACAATATCCCATATGGCTTATTTGATCATATGCTCCATTGAGGCAGGGGTGGGTTGCAGGGTACTTATTTACTTATTCTGAAATACGGTTCTGTTGAATAAGGTTATCTTTTTTTGGGAGGGGGGGGGGGGTGTTTTTATGTTAGGCCATAAGCATATATCCTGTAGCTTTGGTGCTTTTTTTTCCTTTTTTTGTTGTTGTTGTTGCTTCTGCATGAGTGAGTGATGTGAGTGAAGAAAATGAAAAGAGTGAGCGAGAGAGAGAGAGAGCAGGGACGAGATGATGGGGTGAGGTATAGAAATGTCAGTGGCATTTACCACAGTTCTGTGCCTATGAGACGTACAGTGCTCAGAGCAGTTACTTGGTAATTGTTGCATGCGGGGACACATCTTTTATCTGAACAGGTAGAGCACAATATTTCCTGCGTGTGCGTGTGTGTGTGTGTGTGTGTGTGTGTGTGTGTGTGTGTTGGGGTGTGTGTCATGTCTGCTGCCTCTCGTATTGCTGTTTGATGCAGCCATGCACAGGCAGCTGGTTCCCCATCCCGGGTGTTTCTTCTCCTCAAAAGAACGACCAGCTGTCCCTCTTTATTGGCTTTTCATCTATAATTATTAGATGATAAAAACCCGCTTCTGCCATTATTTTTGTCCTATAGAAAGCATTAGTATGGCATGTCACGATGCTTTTGGAAGACAGCCATTTTGGTGGTGTAGCGTGGCTTGGTTCTTTTCTGGTTCTTTCTTAAAACCCAACCAATGTCACTAACTAATTTATCGTCACCTTACCAAGCAAGGTCCGAAGTGGTTTTCTATTCGGCTGAATCCCTAAATTCTCATTTAGTAGATGTCTATATTGGGTGCTAAATCGTATACTAAATGAACATTAAATTCAAACAAGACTTGACAAAGCATTGCAGTTAATTTCAACCTCTGGTGAGCAGCATGGCTGTTTACTGGATAGAACCGGGCGTTATTTTCAGTGCCCTGAAAATGTATGGGCATTTTTCATTCATCATCATCATCATCATCATCGTCATCGTCATCATCATCATCATCATCATCATCATCATCATCATCATCAACATCATCATCATCATCATCATCATCATACTCCTCCTCCTCCTCTCCAATTGGATAGTAATACTACTCTTAGCCTCTTTTAATTGCGGCAGCCCACACTCTATTAAGTGATTTGTCGTTGGTGAAATGCCAGTGACTTGGTAGGTTTCTTAAGGCATAGGGGAGCCTCTCTTATGCAACGCTAGTAAAACTATTACTCACAGCAAAACGACAACAGGGGAGCGTAAGGAAACTATCCCCCCCCGTTCCCTCTACTCGTATCCTACATGTAATGTCATTGGCAAGCGACTCTGCGCAGATTCAGATCCCAAAAATAGAAGTGGAATTGTGTTAGGCAACACGGCGTGTTTTATCATTCCAGTCGATATTTCTGTATTCTATCCTAAAATATCCTTTGTCGCCGCTTAAGCTGGATTTGCATGTGATGTTCTGTTGCGTGAGAATCACAGGGAAATGTCTTCAGTAATGGGGACACGTCCCATTGTAAACCCGGCAGACGGATCTGCAGCCTTAAAGGCTATGTCCAGCGGGGACTGAAGAAACCATTACAGGACCATCATGATCCATCATTGCCTCTAGGTGTGTGTGTGTGTGTGCGGGGGTGCGTGTGCGTGTGTGTGTGTGTGCGCGAGTGTGCATTTTGTCTGTGTTTTAAAAAAAAAACCCTTCTTTCAAACAACCTATATCCATGGTGAAATATTAGTTGATGTCTTCTGGTACTTCCCTTCGGTAACCTTCAAGTGCTGCTTATCTGATTCTAGCGGTGGGGGGTTTTGAGGGGACGGTTTTCGAAGCACAGCATGCAGACAAATTGGTCGTGTAAATTGTTATTTAGGCTAGATATGAACGCCGGTGTCTTTTACAAATGCCAGCCAATAAGCCGTTGAGGAGGAGGCGAGGAGCGGCGGCCGGCGGAACTCCTCAACAGGAACCTCGTTCAAAAGCCTTTTCAAACATTTGATTTCATGATGATAGCCTCCGACATTTTGCCCCTGCATGCTATCGTGACTCTTTTCCACAACATATACTTTCAATTCCCCCCCCCCCCCCCCCACCCCCCCCCCCCCCCCACACACACACACCCCCCCTGCCGCCGCCCCACCCCTCTCCTGCTCACACTCGGCGGAAGACGTGAAGACAGTGGCGTTTGTTCTCCTCCGCCGTTGATGGTCCATTGATCGTGCTTTAAGCAGACGTGCCGACGTTTGGGGCTGGGGGAGGAGGGGGGGAGGAGGAGGAGGAGGACGAGGAAAGGGGGGGGGCGGCGAGGGGGGGGGGAGCAGAAGCCCCTGTTCAGAGACACTTGGCAGGCAGCCTGAGCGAGAGGCAACGGTGCCTGGGGACCAGTGGGGGGAATCAATAGCGGTGTGCAGCTGCGTGTCACGCCTGGGTTTGTCTACAACGGCGCCGCGGCTCGGCTCCCGAAACGCAGGCGGAGACCCACTTACGCCTCTCTATTTATTGAGCCTAATCTCTGGGAATGCTCGCTGATGTAGCCTAGCCTCCCCTACCGCCCCCCCCCCCCCTCACCCCTTTCCCCCCCCCCCCCTTTTCCCACCTGAGGTTTTGACAATTTTACAAATAAGGAAAACGACGCTTGCTCGCGTGTGAGAATGCGGGAGCGCCTCTCCTAGATTGGGTTTTCGGGGCTCGTGCTGCGCGTCGTCTCGCGGAAATTCTGCAGCAACTTCTGGGTGCAGTATTTCGCAGACTTGATTTAATGGAATCAATAGTTGTATTTTATGGCCATCCATTTATTACACTATCTAGATCGCAGTGCACTTCATTAGGGCCGGACTCAAATGGTGCTGTGTTCGCTTGCTCCCTCCTCCTCCGATGATCCACACTGTCAGGGTGAATTAGTTGCAGAGGGAGGGTTTTTTTTTTTTTCTTCTTCTTCTTCTTCCCCTTCCTTTTGGTGCGTTAGATCTCTTAAGTGATTTAAGGTGTAATGGAGTGCACTCGCCAAGAGCAGCTGTGAAAACAATGGAAGTCAAGCGCTAGCCCCACAGGGGGACGGGGAGCGGGCAGTGACAGCACCGCTGGGCTCTGGATGTACACTGCGTCGCCCAGACGCTCACATTTCATCTGATACACACCATGGGGTTTGAAAACCTCGCACGCACGCACGCACACGCACGCACGCACGCTTGTGCAGGCATGCACGCACGCACGCATGTGCAGGCATGCACGCACACACCTGCATGAATGCACGCACACACGCGCGTGCACGTGCACGCACACACACGTGCACGCGTGTGCGCGCTTGTACACACACACATGCACGTGCATGCACACACAGGCATATGCACACACTCTCACACATACACACACATACTGTTGGTTTTGTTTGTCATACAAGTCATGTTCTCAATATTCATATCTCCAGTCTCCAAATGCTATGGAGTTGTGTGTGTGTGTGTGTGCGTGTGCGTGTGTGTGTGTCTGTGTGTGTGTGTGTGTGTGTGTGTGTGTGTGTGTGTGCAAGCGTACTCCAGAGTCCAGTACATCACTACAACACACATTGTCCTTTTGTTTCACTAATTAGTATACACATTTTCGTCACTGGGACAGATGCACAATTTATGGCGGTGCAGTTTGTCAGCCCCTGGGCCCCGCCCACTGAATACGACTTCAAAGAGGGGCCCGACACGGGGAGCCCTGTAAAAGCAGCATGTCGGGATTTATGAGACAGAAGAGGCAAGGTTAACAGACACAAGGGTCAATGAAGACCCAATAAACCACCAGCCGTCGCACCATTAATAGGTTTGCCAGTTTTACCACCACCACCACTACACCACCACCACCGCCACCGCCGCCGCCACTGCAGAGCCCCTGCCTGATAATCAAGCGGCTGCGACATCACGAAGCAGTGTACCTCATGATGATAGTGGTGCAGGGGGAGAACCAGTGTACTTCATGGTGATAGTGGTGCAGGGGGAGAACCAGTGTACTTCATGGTGATAGTGGTGCAGGGGGAGAACCAGTGTACTTCATGGTGATAATGGTGCAGAGGGAGAACCAGTGTACTTCATGGTGATAGTGGTGCAGAGGGAGAACCAGTGTACTTCATGGTGATAGTGGTGCAGGGGAGAACCAGTATATTTCATGATGATAATGGTGCAGGGGAGGACCAGTGTACTTCATGGTGATAGTGGTGCAGGGGAGAACCAGTGTACTTCATGGTGATAGTGGTGCAGGGGAGAACCAGTGTACTTCATGGTGATAGTGGTGCAGGGGAGGACCAGTGTACTTCATGGTGATAGTGGTGCAGTGGGAGAACCAGTGTACTTCATGGTGATAGTGGTGCAGGAGAGAACCAGTTTACTTCATGGTGATAGTGGTGCAGGGGAGAACCAGTATATTTCATGATGATAATGGTGCAGGGGAGGACTAGTGTACTTCATGGTGATAATGGTGCAGGGGAGGACCAGTGTACTTCATGGTGATAGTGGTGGTGCAGGGGAGAACCAGTATATTTCATGATGATAATGGTGCAGGGGAGGACCAGTGTACTTCATGGTGATAGTGGTGCAGGGGAGGACCAGTGTACTTCATGGTGATAGTGGTGGTGCAGGGGAGAACCAGTATATTTCATGATGATAATGGTGCAGGGGAGGACCAGTGTACTTCATGGTGATAGTGGTGCAGAGGAGAACCAGTATACTTCATGGTGAGAGTGGTGCAGGGGGAGAACCAGTGTACTTCATGGTGATAGTGGTGCAGGGGGAGAACCAGTGTACTTCATGGTGATAGTGGTGCAGGGGAGAACCAGTGTACTTCATGGTGATAGTGGTGCAGGGGGAGAACCAGTGTACTTCATGGTGATAGTGGTGCAGGGGAGAACCAGTGTACTTCATGGTGATAGTGGTGCAGGGGGAGAACCAGTGTACTTCATGGTGATAGCGGTGCAGGGGAGAACCAGTGTACTTCATGGTGATAGTGGTGCAGAGGAGAACCAGTGTACTTCATGGTGATAGTGGTGCAGAGGAGGACCAGTGTACTTCATGGTGATAGTGGTGCAGAGGAGGACCAGTGTACTTCATGGTGATAGTGGTGCAGAGGAGGACCAGTGTACTTCATGGTGATAGTGGTGCAGGGGGAGAACCAGTGTACTTCATGGTGATAGCGGTGCAGGGGAGAACCAGTGTACTTCATGGTGATAGTGGTGCAGAGGAGAACCAGTGTACTTCATGGTGATAGTGGTGCAGAGGAGGACCAGTGTACTTCATGGTGATAGTGGTGCAGAGGAGGACCAGTGTACTTCATGGTGATAGTGGTGCAGAGGAGGACCAGTGTACTTCATGGTGATAGTGGTGCAGGGGAGAAGTCGTTTGATGTCCAAACTGCAATGCATGTCTAATGTAATTGAAATATACTCAACCACTCTTCAAGCCACTCCTCTCTCTCTTTTTTTCCCACTGTATCTGTTTCTAAGAGATAACAAATGGTTTTGTGGTGATGATGTAGAATTTCATGTGGTTGGATAACTACCCCCACTCCCCCGTCCCCCCGTCCCCCATGGCAGGCAATGCAGAGACGATTCCCGCTCTTTATTTTACAGGAACATATGACACTATTAGGGAGGAGAGGGACGCTTGATGTGTTTTCCCTATTGCGCTGTCTCTGTAGTCGCATGTTGATTTTCTTCTTTGTGTATGCGTCATGCAACACATGTAACACATGTGGAATGTGTTTCCACACACTATATATATTTGATTACTATTATATATATATATATATATATATATATATATGAAAAGATACATTTCAACATGCTGCTGTTGCTGGGGGTCCTGAGGTGGCTGATGTCATGTGCATACTGTGTAGGCTGCCATATAGTCTGCAGCAGGCTAGCTGCGCCGCGCTAGCTAGGCACTGCGTGTGTGTGTGTGTGTGTGTGTGTGTGTGTGTGTGTGTTGAGTGCAGGGTAAGTGATGCTAATGCAGGGGACTGTATAATGACACTGTGGAGACAGGTGACTTCATTAGAGGGCCTTGTTGTTGCCAGTGAAATGTGTGCTTGTTTGAGCTGCCTCTCTTTTTTTGCCCGTACAAATGTTTTGGGCATAGATGGTCTTCTTAGCAGAGGATTAGTGTAACTGTGAAAGGGGAGGACAAAAATAATGTTCAGTGCCAAATGGAAAAAAAAAATAATAATCACACTTTGCTTGAATATTTCTGGTTTCATTACTCTGGACATGGTTTATGCTTTGCAATTTCCAATTAAGATATTCATACGTTTCTTTAGTTTCTCCAGTTGTAATATTGAAGAGATTTACTAATTGATGAACACCATAGTGAATCACATTCATATTTAATAGGTTAATGAAAAATGCACATTGCGTACATCCATGCACGTGTAATGCAAAAACCTAATACAATAAGAACAATTTGTTCACATAAAGATATGGCCTTTCAACAGCTTTCGTTGTGATCTTCATTCCCTCTTTAAACTATATATCAACCATCGGAACCTGGAAAGGGGAGAATGTGCGGTCACTGGACCATGCATTGGAAAACAGATGATGGCCGGCGAGGTAAGCTTGATGGGAGGCCAGTGTGTGTGTGGACTGACTGTAAAAGCAGGCATGCGTCACTGCAGACAGTCAGATTGATAAATAATCTATAGTGCGTGGACAGAATAGCTCGCCTCCTATTTGATTTGATTTCTTTGACAACCCGTCTTAGTGGCAGAACCAATATTGCTCTATCTCCATGGATGGGGGGCTGTCTTTTATTCACTTTGGATGTGCTGCATTAAAGGGGAGGCTGAGGTGGGGTGGGGTGGGGAGGGGGGGGTTGCTCCCTCGCTCTCTCTCGCTCTCGCTCTCTCTCTCTTTCTCTCTCTCTCTCTCTCTCTCTAGCTGCGATAGCATCGTGTTGTGTGTGTGGACATAAAATATATATTTCTATCGTTTTCCCTTTGCTCAGCACCTCTCTGCGGTCCTTTGTATTGCGAGGTAACGCGGACGATTAGTGGAATTTAGATGAACAGCGGCACTCTGGTTGATTTCACCAACGCCGCCGCATTAGAGGAGCGAGGGGATGGCGACCGGGCGAAAACAGCGCACCACAGGTCCATTGTCGTTAGAAAAGCATTTTGTCCGCTCGGCTCCGCTTCCATACACTCTAATAGGCCGTGGAGCCCTGACCCTGCATCTTGCGGGAGCCAATGGGACGTGACGACGCTATCGTATTGTGCCGCTTTTTTCCCCCCCGGTGTGAGATAGTACACATACGAAGATATCAAACAGGGATTGTGTGCGTTCAGACCGCTATATCAAATAGCCGGGGAAGTGATGAACCCACCGAGCTGCGCAGGAATCTAATCCTCTCCGTCTGCACCTCCTATTTCCATTTTTGAACATTTACATACTGATGGAGGGAGCGACTCGTCTGCTCCTGGCCTCAGTATGCGAGCCAGCATTAAGCCTCCTCATCACTTTGTCGGGAAGTGTACAACAGTGTTTTAAGTAGACCCTCTTTGCTGATTCTGCCTTGTTTTACATCGCCATTCATTCATCGTCTCCACAACCCAAGCAGCCCATAGATATGAGTGTGCAATACATGAATGCATTTTCTAAGAATGGGCACTGTGTACGAAGGAGCCATTTGTATTTGTTTGAATACTACGGGCGGAAAATCCAGTATGAATACTTCATAAGAAATAAATCATGGTTATGAGTTACAAAACTCATCTTGTAAATATTTAAATACCTCCACCACCTCTAAAGTGTTGTTCTTTACAGAGGCGACGGCGGCAGCGGTGTCTGTACATCGTGTTTTATGTGCAGAACATTGTTCGCCACAGCAATGTTTCAACACGGTGAAAAATGTTTTTAACATTGTCAAGAGAGAGAGAGAGAGAGAGAGAGAGAAGAGAGAGCGGTGAACGGATGAGCTCGGTTTTAAACCTTTTCATAGTTCACGTTCAAAGAAGTGCAGGTTTTTTCTACTCCGGTGGGGAAGGTCAAGGAGGACCGCAAGGGCGAAAGGACCTTTTTACGCTGAATATGGTATTTAGATGATTATTTTCTCGATGTGGGTCAAAGGTACGTATATATGAAATCAAGCCTTTTGTTTTTATGCGTAATGGAATATAAAATAATAAAATAATCGACAACAACAAATGAAATGATTCATTATTATGCAATATACTCATTATTCGGTGCAGTAAATTGAAAGGGTTTATGCGGCCACCTCTTAGCAGCGCGGGAGGCGAGCGCTACCTTCGCATGAAGTGGCTTTGAAGCCCAATCTTTGCTCATAATATTATGCTTTTATCCATTTCCACATCTTTTCTCTATTTTTAACCTTTCTCCTATTTGAAAACAACATCCTTCTTTGAGACCACCATTATGTGTTTTGACAGTACCATCTTTATATTACAGCACCTCTTAGGGAACCATAGAAGGAGAAACACGGCAATTCATTTTTTTCCCCCTCCAACCATTTTCCTTTCTAATGTCAGCCTCCTCGTGGAAAAAAGGCCCATTAAAATGAAAGATAATTAGCATCTCGATGGTCTGAACAAAAAGGAGTGATTTCAAAACCCGAACTCAATCCCCACTCATGTAGTCTCACCCAGTCGGTGGCCCTGGCCAATCGCGTCGCCGCGGCCCCTCATTAGGTTTTTAATCGCGAGCTCCTTTGTTAATGTGTTGAGTTTCCCCAAAACAATATTAGCTTCTGCGGCTAGCCGCGGCGCCGCCGGGTGGGTGTTTTGCTCTCTACTCTCAATGCTACTGTTCCTGTTAGAGCCATTGATCTGGCCTCCGCGATACTCCATTTTCTAAACCAAATTATCCCCGGCCCTCCCTAACGCTACCCGTCGATACGTCTTTGAATCATTCGCCCCAAATGATAAAGTCGGGAATTGATTGAGTTGAATGTCGGTCGTTCCGCCCGTCATTTCTTGAGGGATGCGCGTCGAGGGCGTTCTGCTGTTTTCCCTTCAACCTGCCCTTTGTTTCTTGTTCCCAGGCGAAGGGACGAACCCGACAAACTCTGGTCTCTTGAAATCAGGCCAGCTTGTAAAACACCGGTGAGCGTTCTGTGTGTGTGTGTGTGTGTGTGTGTGTGTGTGTGTGAGTATCTCTCCTTGCTGACGCGTGCGTGTGTGTGTGTGTCTTTATCGAAACTTCCTCAAAGCCCTATCTGCCATCCTTGCAGACTTTGTCAAAGCGGGTCATCCTCGGTCAGCTGGTCTAACGAGCCGGGGGGGGGGGGGGGGAACGGCGGTCCCACTGCCAGTACTCTGTCTTCATCATAATGTCAGAGCGCTGTCGGACCACCGCACCGGCGACTCCAGAGCGCCGCAGATCCAATAAGGACCGCTGGATCCTTTCCCCCCCCGCCCTCCCGCCTCTCACTGCAGACGGCTTCACTTCCTATAGAAGATCAATGTGCACGTCGCGCTCCTCCATGTGTATTGATAGCGGTGAGGGCATCCATCACCGAGGGATAATATTCAGATGATCTAATCTATCTTGCATATGCTAATGCAGCGGGGGGGGGGCGGGGTGGGGGGGGCGGGGGGGGCGGCTCCCGATGTGCCTACCGTTGCACATCTGGGAGTATTGATTCATGCCGAGTATTGAATAGCAACGGAGGGGCTGTAACCGATGATTTCTCTTTTCTTCTTCTTCTCGGACGTTGGGTGTCGAGGGTCCGGTCCCGGGTCACCGCTGCTGAATACATGAATATGCATCTCCCCACGCATGCACACACACACACACACACACACACACACGCTCATCAATATTGTCTCCAGATTTCCCCCGAAGCCCCACTGGGAGCCCTCCCACCACCCTCACAGTCAAACCCTGAATGGAAGTGGCAGCATTCTGCCAGGAGGCTCTGAACGGCGCTCCCGCATATTAGCCCACAATAACCCAATTTAATTGTCGAGTCCTTACTGCCGCGGGCGCCACAGATGATCCCTCGCTCTCTCGCGCTCTCTCTCCCTCTGTCTCTCTGTCTCTCTCCCCCTCTCTCTCTCTCGGTCTGTGCAGTATGAATGATGGGAGTGCGTGTCCCAGTCCAGTTTACATGCAGCAGCGCCCCCCCCGCCCCTCTGTATCAGCCAGCCAGGGAGGTCCCACTGAGAGGAGCGATCTCAGCCTGCCACCCTGACACATGGCAGCTGCTTCCTGCTTGCCCCAGCTTCCAAAAATAGCAAAACATATTGTCTAATGTAGGGCATTTGGTCAAACACAAACTAAACAGGGCATGATCGTTGTTCCTCCGCCGCCGCCGCCGCCGTCTTTTTTTTGTTTTTTTTTCTTCTGCAAAGTTGTTATTCCTCGTGGAAGCACTTTAGGAATCGTTGGCGTCTTCTCACTCGATGTTTTCTCCTCTTCACCTCGCCGTAAACTGGATCAATGTGGTCCCAAGCGGATAAAATATTAAGGAGCAGTTTTCGCTGCTTTTACCTAAATCCCCCTTGGGCGCGGCACTAGTAATGTGCTGGGAACGGCGATGTGACCGTGAGGGAGGGAATGCATGGGGTTTTATATAGTAGTATATAGCACCTCGCACAAATGATGTGGCAGTCGGCGTAGAGAGGCCCTTTAGGCACTCGCCACAGCACTTTGTTCTCAATTTGGTCCAATAAATCACTGCAAAACTATATCATGTCGCGATGACTCTGATTCGGAAAAGGTTTAGACACATTCTCGCAAGAAGTTGTTTTCTTTCCATTGTTATTTACTTGCCGAGGGTAAAAACAAAGGCGGCACAATGAATTCACTTATTGTGCTGGATGTTGATACCTGCTTGTCTTATATTAGCTTGGCACTGCTGTTACAATGGGGTTTGTGCTCAAACATTTGGTAATGGCTGCATCTGAACTTTCCACACATCTTTATTGTCTTGATTCAATAACCGTACTATTCACACTGTTATCCTGTGTGGTTTGACTTCCATCTTTAAAATGAACCCCTCTGAGACAAGTAAATAAGATGAAGTGGCTCAAGCTAAGTATTACATTTGGTTTATTTGTATTGTTTATCATCAATCTGATTAGGCAGGATAATTCTTCTAAAGAGTGGCGTGATTGCGAGTGGTGAATACTAAGGCGGGAGGAAAGACCGGCTAACAGCTAGCAGCATATGGCAATAACGGAAATATGTGATTCATACTTTTTTTTTGTACATGCCCATTAAACATAATGAAATGTAATATAGCACTATTTATGTCTTCACCTGAATACATGGTACAGGCCCCTTTAAATGATGAATGATGAATTCATGGATTGGTTCTGTACCTTTAAAATACTTCTGTAATTCATCAAGGGTTCATGTTACCATCAATGCCCTTGTTTTAGTCAACACAACAAAGTCATTAATACCCAGTCATTTGTACAACACAACACAAATAAAAAAACACAAATTACTATTTTGTAAATGCCACACACAATAACAAATCGGGAACAGTTATTTATTGTGAATTTTGCGCATCTTCCACAATATCATACTGGCAGCTTGAATAATCTTTCTCAATGTGACAATTCTCACTTCTTCATTAAGGTATTAGATGACAACGTAAACATTATGATTATTTTCTTTCGTTTTGCTCATAATCCATAATCCCTGGGAAATAGCTTATGATTTAGGTTTCCAGACTTACCTTTACACAATAGCCACAGACGCACAAAGTGGATCTCGATGTGCCTAAGTCTGACAAATGGGACAGCCCAGCACACACACACACACACACCACAAAACACACACACACACACACACACACACACACAACACACACACCGCATTGACATTTACATTTAAATGTACATTTTCATTTACATTCCCGCTGATGGGCCTGCCAGATAGACAAGAGGTTACTGGTTCAGTTGTTTCCTTGACCACCGAGGTCACATGGGATTTGTGAATGAGCGTCTCAGGAGGAATTGCTGGCATCAGGCATTTTAATGTAGCATTCAATTACCTTCAAATGTGGTCATCTCTGGTGGCCAAAGAGGAGTGGTGGATGGGGGGGGGGTGAAATGTGAAAAAAAATAATCAATTTTTTACCCGCAGCGGACTCAGCTACGACTCACTTGTTGGACTACTCCTCCCATGTTCTGGTTCATCCATGTTGATGACAGCAAACATGGCGCCGGCTCCCCGCCCCCATCGTCTCTTGTATGGAACGGCATCCATCAAAGTTAATGGACCACAATCATCACTGCCACCAATACGCTGTCACGTACCTCCGACACCTCCTTGAATATTTAACTCCAAGTCAATGACTTCTAATGAGCGATAGACACACACACACACACACACACACACACACACAAGGGGAACGTAAGGGAGTCCGAGGGAGTGGAAAGAGTTAGTTTGTCGACCCCGCTCGGATTCACGGGGTTAAAGGGGCTGCGGACAAATGTTTGGCTTTAACGTATCAATCTGGAGTAAATGTTGATTGCACAGTGTAATGGCCACAGAATAACGACACTGTCGGCGTTTAGATCGGTTCCCTTGGCTTCCCTATAAGCCTCGCTTTTCACGACGCAGCTGTCCACCACCGGGTTCGATCTCCCGGAGAAAATGAAGGCTCACTTTACGGCACAAAGAAAACGCGTCAGCCTTTGCGCGTTCAACCAAACCAGGAGGAATAGCGCTTTTGTTTACCCCGGTAGCTATCCCCATTAGCTATCCCCAGTAGTGGAAACGGCGGACAGTGGAACAACTGAAATAAAGCCAATCTGATGACACTACGTATATCTGCATACGCTACGTTTTTGCATTGAGTTTACTACCTGAATAAACCTCATGTCGCGACTCAACAGGCGATCCAGATGGCTACCAAACCCATTTGGCTTCTCTCAACACAGAATTTCTATCTGCTTTCATGTCTCCATTATAGACTAAACGAATGAATAAATTCATTTTCCTCCTAATGTTTTCTTCTACTCGCCCCTCCACCCCGACGCCAACCCCTTCTGCCGATACTTGTTTGTGCAAAGCAATACTCAGACTATGGTATTACTATGCAATGCACATCATTACAATAGCTTTTGCCTGTTCCCAAATAAAATGATGCCAATTTCACTTTACCTCTTCAGTGAACATGCTTCTTCCTTTATTATGTCTGTTGATCGTTTCTTTCGCTGAGATTACCAAACAAACGTGCGTCTTGTGGTCGCTAGGCTCTGAGGAAACGGAAAGCGATCCGGTTTGTCTTTGCGACAGCGGCGAAAAAACAATACCACTTTGAAACGCCAGGGTGGGAAAAGTTAAAAAGTTGTCTACGGCCCCTTTAAGTTAAGGGATAACCCGCAAGTGGTTGCACAACATAATGGTGTTGATGTTGGCGATTCCGTCTCAAAAACCTGAAAACCTTTAGCTTAGTTTGTTGTGTTCCTGGAAACACAAATGATGAGGAATATATGGATCTAATTAATGCCCGTAACGCAGTTAACATGAGATTCATATGGAATGCAGATGTTAACTTATCACTTCAGTCAACAGGGAAGAGCTTAGCAACCAGCTGGCAACAGAAAGGCTTTCTAAACGTAGTCTCGCCATAGTGGTATAATCCTGTTTTTGGGGGTCGACACATCACTCACTGCTAATTGGCGCCACTTGGGTGGTTGTTGCCCAAATGGCATTACACTTCTAACTTCTTCAAGAAGGCCCAAGGTATTATGATTTTAGCATCTCTTCCAACAATGCACTTTTATAATCGCGTGCCAATCAGATGAGGCAGACGTCAGACAGTAGCGACTAGATGTACGTTGTCTGTGGCCGTTCCTGCTGGTCCGGGATAACAGCCATGCTGTACTTATCTGCACTGTTCATCTCTCTCCGATACTCCAAGCTGCCAGACCTTGATTATGCATTACACACACCTACACACACACACAGACACACACACACACACACACACGTGCATGCACACTTGAAAATGTCCCTACTGTATGGATAGCTCTTCCTCTGCCAGGAACCCTAGAAAGACTCTCCCCCATGCATTGGAGTGCTTGATAAGATGGTTTAGCCCTGGAATCCCAGAAGGCAGTCTGCAGACCTCAACAGATGGAGAAGTCCAATTACAAAGCAGGTGAATGAGGCGAATGGGAGAGGACATACCATCTTTATCTATCTCCCCGAGGGCAGAGAGCACACTCGATTGTATTGTAGTACAGGTATAAAACTGCTAACGCTACTGGTTTCCAAGTGAAAAACACACGATGAACAGAATGATAGCAAAACCATATACAACAGCTATAGCGCCGATTTAATTTAAAAATAAAAAAAAAACAGCCAGAGCCAAAAAAAACATTGAATTTGGATAAAGCGCTTGCTCACATGCCACATCGATATAAAAATATAGCCTTCTGTTGTCTGATTCTTCAAGGGCAGACATTGCACGGAGCAATTGTCTTGGCATCAGCCAAGGCCAAAAAAATGGAGCGAAAATAAAAAATTAAAAAAAAGGTTAAAAATAGCCTGCCCATGGGACCTCAAGTGTGAGGAAGGGAGGTGGGCTGAAGAGTGATTAAAATGAATAATCCCCATTCGGTAATGAATGTTAACAGTAGGTCTTCATGCGTGTTGGCTGCTGTGCGACGGGAGCTGCGACGCGGCCCGTCTCCGAAAATGAGTTGGCCGCTGACAACGTCATCCGTCACGCTGGACAGCCGTCACTTTCGCGGGACCGGAGTGCATTGAAATTAGACAAGGCGATGACTAATAGATTGTGTCTTTGTTGACGCAATTATTTGGCAAAGGCCATTTGAGCTCTTTTGTTGTGCAACCGCTCTGCACTGTGTCATTATTTTTTTGTGATTTGTGTCCCCCGTGTGTGTGGGTGTGACAAGAGAGTGAAAGGGTATTGCGTTGTCCTCGTAAAAATAGTTTGAGGTGCTCTCAACTCGAGGGACCTTGGAAAGGGAATGAATGGGAATTCAAAAGAAACTGTCTTCTGCTATGCTCAAAACGTTAATGAGATTTCCTACCATCGCAAACAGGTCAACCCTACATCAGTGTGTCGTGTCACACTGAAGGCGCAAGCGCGGGTGAATGGGTGAAGACTTTTGACGACCTTCACTCCTCTGTAATCACACAAGAAAGACATCATGTTTCCATACCCACACCTCCCGGTTGAGCCTAAACAAACAACGAAGAAAGGATGCACACATCCGGTATTGGCACTTCGGACAAACACACAAACGCACACACACACACACACACACACACACACTCACACACACTGTGTTCCCAAGCCATGAGGATGACTGATGTGAACATCAAAAGAACCTCAATTAGTCTCAGCTCCCCATCTGCAGCACCACCAACGATGACCACAGACTATTGTGACAATCCGAGCCGGTGTTTCTTGCGAGCTTATACAGTGCTGAGAAAGCTGTGTTGCCGTCGGGTCACCACCAGGTCCACCCCATTGGGTTGTGGGGCACGCCCCCCCCCACACCCCCAACCCCCCCCCCCCCCCCCCCCCCCCCGCCCCCATAATGCCTCCACATCACCATTAGTCTTTCCAAACTCCATCATGTACAGTTTCCTGCACGTCCCCCGGTAGGACGCTGTAAAGCCCTGACACTGATTCTTTGGGGGCAGTCCTTGACCTCCCCCCCACAACCCTCGACCACCATCACCATCAACCCCCCCCCCACACACACACCTCCTCTAACTGCTATGTGTGCACCCTGTCCCCTTGGCGGGATCATCAGTAAACATGGGTCATTGATTCGCGGGCGGACTGTCGACACCCAGCTGTATTTAAAAACTGCACCACGCCCCGCCGCAGCTGCGGTGCCCCTGACAGCTTTTAGGAGCTAAAAGGAGGAGGTGTGGGGTGGGGGGGGGGGGGGAAACAACAGGCTTTCCTCCATGCGGAAACAGCAGCCAAACAGAGGCCTTGACGGGACTCCGGTCTGGGTGAAATGACCTCCTGCGTGCGCCCTCCCGTCCCGCCATCTGTATCGTCGTGTCATGGCCAGGACATTTCCCCCTCGCTCCCCGCCGCTCGCCGCTAAGCTGGGGGTGCTATACGATCGATCCAGGGGCTGACTTTGAAAAAACGCATAACGCCAGGAGTTTATATATATATATATATATATATATACAGTATATCTATATCTATATATAGATATAGATGGCGCTGCTGACTGCTGCCTTGGGAAGCTTGTTCTGGGATTCAGGTCAGGAGTGAGCAAACGCGACCGTACAACACCATGTTTTGTTCTCGCTTCCATGGTCCTCTCTGTATCCTCGGGGGAGTGGGGGGTGATGGGGGGTGATGTGGGGGTGATGTGGGGATGGTGGTGGTGGTGGTGGTGGTGGTGGGGGTTCACTCCTGCCTGCTCAGCACTCACACCCCACTGCATTCATGGCCACGCTACGCCCATCTCAATCACCCCATGCTGAAACAGACCCCCGGTCCATAACCTCGCTTACAACAACAGAGAGCTCTCTGCGGGCTGCGGCGGGCTGCGGCGTGCTGCGCGGCGGGAGAGCGAGCGGCTCTGCTCCGCTGCACTTTCCACCGCTTTCTAATGATCTCCCTGGTCAGCCACAGGGCTGCACAACCTTTTGGAGCATTTTAGAAATTAAATTGCTTTAAAAGTAGATTTGGGTTTTTGGTATTTCCGTGTTTTATATTGATGAATGAATTTGTATTAATTGAAGATGTAGCAGTGATCAATATATATATATATATATATATATATATATATATATTGATCACTGCAACATCTTCAATGTTATTATTGGGATTTATTATGGGAGCCTCACTTTGACGAGCGTCAGTCTCAGGGGTGGGTAGTAACGCGTTACAAGTAACGCATGTGAGTAAAAATTTATTTTTCTAAGGGACGAGCGCTTTTCATGTTCCTTTTTTAAAACTGTACTTCTACTCTTTACTATGTAATTTTTTGTGCCAGTAATCTACTTTTTACTCCGCTACATCTGCCATTCATACCTTTGTTATACAACTAGTCTGCTCTAAATGTGGGGATTGAGTGTAGTTCGTTCACGGTCGGAGGTGGGAAGTCGGAACTGGGAAACGCGTCGTCTCCGACCTTTGTGCGTTGGAGCTACAAAGTCGGAAAGCTAATGGATGTTCACGCTGCTTTGTGTTGCACTCTCTGCGTACGAGCATCATACGTGTGCGTATTTGCGAATATGTTGTCCATATGTTGTCCAACGTTTAATTGTATGGGTTTAACCAACTACCGTGTAGGTATGCTGCTTGGTCTGAAAGCATACTAAGTTGAAAATCCAAAATGTGTGTTTTTAATTCATACAATGAATTTTAAACATTCAAATTAATTAAATTTGTATATCTCCCCACCGTTTACGATGTGGGTGGCCATGTTGAAATGACGTCAATTGACGTTGCCGAGTTGACGCGCCGTTTTATTGGATTTCTCCTCGTAGGAGGAAGTCAGAGTTTGCGACGGTCGAGTTGTAATCGAATGCAGCATAAGCACCACCTGCTTGACCAGCGTTTGACCTGAAGCGATGATGACGGAGCAAAACCCAGAAGCTTCCAGCGACAATCCCCGGCCACATCTGGCCAGTCAATTCAATTTTTTTGAGCAAGGTCATTAAATTGTCGTCTCTGGGACCGATAGGGAAATGGAGAAAGAGAAGCGTAGAGGAAGAGATGGAGAGAGAGTGGGAGATTGTTCATATCTCAACGGTTTTATCAATAAGTGCTGTTTTTCATTATTTTGCAATGGCCCGCACACCCTAAAAAATATTAAAATAGAAAGTAACTTATACTTTGGGTAATTTATTATCCAGCTACATGTTCACTTTTACTTGAGTAGGTTTCTCAAATAGTCATTTTCACTTTTACATGAGTGACCAACCGCTGGTCAATCTCCTCATACCTTATGTTGTCACCTAATATGATCATTTACATTACATTTACATTTACATTACATTTACATTTAAATTACATTTACATTTAGGGGAATTTAGCAGTCGCTTTTCTTCAAAGCAACTTAGAATAAGTGCATTTGTCAGTAGAAAGTAAAAAAGCAATATATCACTGTCAGTACAGCAAGGATTTTAATAGCAATAACAAGTTTCTAGGTGCACCATAATTACTAGCTTTAGCTATAGTGTCTGGTATCCAGGATGGATAGCTGGGGTAAGATACTATACGATGCTATGTACTAATTAAATGCCAAGATGTACAAACATACAATACGTGTACAAGGGGTTTATTTGGATTTTTTATTTAATTTCAGTGTTCAAGGAGGGAGGCTGCACAGTCCAGGTGAACTCTGAGTCTCTTACAGAAGCTTATGTATCTTCCACTCATAAGCAAGTTGCCCGTTTCGCCGATGTCTGAAAATGTGAGCGATAAAGTCAAAAAATGAGTCAATTCAAAACTTTGTGTCGCGCTAAGAAGCCCATGTATCTCTGACATGGTTTTAGCGCGACACCCGGAGACGAGAGACAGAGACACGCCGAGAGAGAAGACAGATAGAGAGCGAGAGAGCGGTTGAACCCTGCTCATGCGCTTGCCCATGGGCCTGCTTCCCTGCTGCTGTGTATAGATTGTCGGCGGTACCTGGCACCGGCTGATATCTGGGCTCACCGCCGCTGTCTTCCTGGACGCGGTCCAAAGCGGAGGGGAGGGGAAAGAGCTGAGCATGTTTTTCCACGCTCCGCTACCCTTTCACTATTCTCATCCCGGCCTCTTCCATTTCACTCAGCCTCACCCTACCTGTGTTCTGCTGGAGATCCAGATGTTTTCCTCTTCGCTTTTCTTTTTTTTCGGGGGGGGGGGGGGGGGGGCTGCATTTCTTTTATGTAAGTTCCTGGATTTGGAGCTCATTGCTTTCCGAGACAATTCAATCTCAGAGGTATAATGCATGAAATGTGCCATTCCTGAGGGATTACTGCGTGTTTTTTAAACAGCCTTTCCTTTGTGTCAGCTGTTCTCTCTGTGTACATAGAGTTGTGCGTAGACTTTTCTTTTTATCCTACATCCCCCTCTGTATTGTGCGTGTGTGTTGTGTGTTGTGTGTGTGTGTGTGTGCGTGCGTGCATGTGTGCACATTTGAGAGCGCAATAGAGATAAAAGAAAGTAGGAGAACGAGATAGAGGGCTAAATCAATTTGATAAAAGGCTCTGGAAGATACTCACTACGCGGATCTTAATCGATAGCAAAAAACGAACGATTGTCAGCGATATGCTAGCATGTGCATTTGTAACAGAATTGCATTGCGATTGCATATCACATCATCATGATTTTCCCTCAAAAAACACATTGTTCTGAAAGAAAAACTCTACGGATGACTTCTCTCAACGCCAAGGTGGTAATGTTGTTTTTGTGGATGGGACCCATTTATCTCTTCCCCCGGCTAACTAGGAGGCACAGCGCTCCCGTTTTGGCTGAAGGAGCTGATATGTGTGCAGTGGCGGCGGCGGCGGCGGCGGTGTTCGGCGGTACAATCACACATCAAAGTTAATCTCTCGCCGTCTGCTCCGCCGCTGGGGCTGCGGTAGCACGCTAATCTGCTGTCAGGGTGATGAGGCTCCTGGACTACCAGCACCACCAGCACCACCACCACCACCCCCCCCTCTCTCTCTCTCTCTCTTCCACTCTCTCTCCTCTAATCCACAAGACCTATCACGTCGCTCTGCTCCCTTATCACCGGAGCACATGCTAAAGGTCAGCGAGGTCGTCGTACAATCTCCTCTGGTCAATAGGCCCATGGGTAGGCCTATTGACCACCATATATCGGTATACATATATATGCAGTATGTCCACCCCATTGACAATATATATATATATATGTTTATTTATATATTTATTTATATGTTTATTTACATGTTTATTTATATATTTATTTACATATTTATATGGATTTATTCATGGATTTATTCAGATTGGACAATCAGGCCTAACTCCCAGGCGGCGGGTCGGCGTGTATCGTGTTGTTGTAGTGGTTTGCGTTCATCTGCATGTGTCCTGAACCCGCGGCGCTTCATTGATCGATACATGGCCTCAGCGGAGCCTCAGCGTTCCCGGCGAAGGCTATATATTTCTCGCTATACCACCGCCCCGCTTCTACCGCCACTACTAATGCTATGCTATTACTGTAGCGTGGCGATATCCCAACCATCCCTCTTCCCCTTTAAGCCCCTATCCGGGCGCGGCCCACGTAAGAGATGGCTCTTCCCATTCTCTCAATCACAACTCCCTGCGGTTTCACCGAAACGGACGCACTCTCCCTCGCTCTCTGTCATGCCCGCAAGGCGATTAACCTACGATGAATATGGAATGACTTTATTAGCATAATCGCTTCAGAGTCTTGATGATTTCATTTTATTATCACGTTCCCCGGCTAATCCATAACTCTGACCCTCTTCTTGCTCTTTCATGTCCCGTTGACTCCCCCGTTCATCCACAAAGCAGTGTAATTGCATTATGAACTTATTATACAAATGTTGTCAAGAGGGTATTTTTAGCCCTCAGAGTTTACAGCGGCGGTGTAATGAGGATGTCACCAAACCTCCCATGTTGAAGGGAAAGGAACAATTTGGTTTACCTCCGCTCGAATAACGTCGACGCCGACTATGATTACTGCTCTTTACGTTGGTTCTTGATTCATACGATTTGGAAATATTTTGACGGTTTGAAGTAGTAGTGTGATTTTGATATTGAAAATGTGCGTTTTATGGAACAAGAAATGTGCATCGGAGGAAGATCAGCCGTACAATTCATTAAAAGGCGACGCAAAGAGGACACATAAAACACAACGCAGATTCCTCTAATCTGTTTGTTATACTGTGAGATCCACTTAAACCGTTTGCCTATGTGCATGCCTATCAGCGATACTTAATGGCTCTCATACTATAAATGAGCAGACTGCATTTTGTACACACCATTTTAGCACACACACACACACGTACACACAATCTCAAGCACACACGCAATTAATCTCCCGTTTTCCTTTATATGTTTTCTTTAGCTTACCAAATAGGGGATTTAAATGCATTATATGGTAAGTTATAATTAACAAACCTTTCGTGAATGCTTTCTAACCGGGTGTAATTCCTTGTGTAGTGCGGCAGCAGGTTTGTTTTTCCAGTGGCACAGTATTGTCTCGCAAGGGCTGGCAGGTGTAGAGTGAGAGAGCAGCGTACAGCGAGAGAGAGAGGAGGAAATCTCAAGCAGGTGAGCTTTACCACTGCAGCGGTAAAAAAATAAATAAAATACTAAGCCGAAGAGGGGCAGGAGATAGAGAGAGAGAGAGACAGAGACAGAGAGAGAGATGCGGAGAGGGAGGAAGGGAGAGAGAGAGAGAGAGAGAGAGAGAGAGAGAGAGAGAGAAGGAGAGAGAGAGAGAGAGAGAGAGAAGGAGAGAGAGAGAGAAGGAGAGAGAGAGAGAGAGAGAGAGAGAGAGATGCGAAGAGGAAGGGAGAGAGAGAGAGAGACAGAGACAGAGAGAGAGAGAAAGAAGGAGAGAGCCAGGGAGCAGAGGGGATAAGAGACAAAAAAGAATTAAGTGTTTCATCTCCAACTCGTAGTTAGAAGGCAGGCAGGTCCTGGCAGAGAGTGAGCAGTGCGCGCGCTCGTCCTCAGGAAGAGGAAAGCTTTTTATCATCCCTGACTCGTAAGGAGATCTCCCAAATGGGAGAGGGCGCGCATGCTAATGTCAGCGCCGCCGCGATAACTAGCCGCCTGGCTTGGCGGGGCGAGGGTTAATCTGGGATTTGGAGCGGGGTTGAGGGAATACATGTTTGATATGTGAGCCCGGGCGAGCCGAGGTGCCTTTGCTTATATGCGGCGCTATATGTGTGAGGGATTATTCTATGCAGGGTGGAGCCGCCGCGCGCGTCAGCAGCAGCAGCAGCAGCAACACCAGCAGCAGCAGCAACAGCCGCAGTGAACCGGGGTGTACAACGTTATTGGCCTTTATTGGAAATGTGTGTATCGGTCTCTCTGCAGACCCGAGGGTGAGCAGCAGCAGCAGCAGCAGCAACAGCAGCAGCACCCAGCGACACATCAAAGCCGGGATTGACGCCGAGGCGTCGCGGAGGGGCCCCTGATTCCCTCATTAACAATGCCAAAGCAGGCCCCTGGCGTGCATTGACATGCGTGTCGTGTCCACTCCAAACACCCATCTGCGGGGCGCCGAGAGGAAACGCCGCAAATGGCGGTATTAAGAGACAACAATTCACCCTTCCCAGTGGGGGTGTGTGTGGGGGGGGGGGGGGGGGGGGAGAGAATCCTGTCCCCGGCGCCGGTGTGTAAATGTCAAATATCCGGCGTCAGCGTTGGCCCCGCGTACAGTTTTCCTTTCCTGTCCCCCCCCACCCCCCCCCCCCCCCCCACACACACACACACACGCGCAGAGGACCTGGTAAAGGCGAGGCTCTGTGGTCTGTGCTCTTCGGTCACACAAACAAGATCGGCGGTGGGGGGGCGTTGGGAGAGGTCCACCTCCAGATCACCCTTATCTGTCGGCCCCCATCTTTCCATTACGTGGCGGAGCGGCGGGCGGAGCGGCGGGCGGAGCGGCGGGCGGGCTCCGCTACGCCGCCCTCTTTCATCGCACGGGGGGCCTGCAGATACCGGCTAGCGGCTAGCTGCCATGCTAACGTCAAAGCCCCTGTGTGATGCTGACCCTCCCCCTTCTGTAATAATGTATATCCATCTAAAGGGATAGGAGATGAGATCTGAGCACACACTACGCACACACACTACGCACACACGCCTAATCCCTTCGGTTTCTAGTGGCCGAACTCAAGAGGAGACGACGGCGTCTCTGATGGTGGATTAGGAGCGAGGATTGGCGACAAAGTGGAGAGCGAGAGTGAGAGAGAGAGAGAGAGAGAGAGAGAGTGATTGTATGTGTTTCAGGGTCAGAGAGCTGTTAATACCCGGTGGTCAGAGCTTCCTGTTGGATGGCGATGCTGAAATATAGCCGTTTTATTACGTGTGAATATACATGTCTTCACATTTTGTTCCACTTGCGGTGGAAGGGGAGAAAAACATATGGTTTTAAAGGATACGTATTTTTTTTTGTTTTGGTATATAGAGTGAATACAATACGATAACTTAAGAAACAAAATGTATACGAGAAAAAGAGTAGGGCCCTAAACTGCTGACGCCTGATAAACGACACAGTAAACCGGCTGTATCCTCTTTCAAAATAGTCAATTTTCTTCCACGGTAAGCTGTTGCCATTTTTTTTTTTTTAGATAAAGTTATTAAATCTTGAGTCTTGCCCAAAATAGCAGCGTATGAGTCTGTTATGATATCACAGTAATGATTTCACACTTCAGAGAGAGAGAGACTAAAAATATCCCAGCAGAACGTGTTAGGACCAAATATACGGATTTAGACCGCAGCACCGTCTGCCTAGATCAAGGACTCGCCTGCCCGACAGGAAAGACTGAGAGAGGACTACAAATTAATGATCTATTAGTAATTAATAATTACAAATTGTAAGAGCTGTTAATAATTTTTAAGATAACAGTTTTTTTTTGTTTTTTTATTACGCAGAGCCACGCTTCAGTCATGTTGGCCCTGGGCTTCTTTAAAAAAACAGCTCTTGGAGAGAGAGAGAGAGAGAGAGAGAGGCCTAGTTTTTAATTAAATATACAGTTGGGGGCTGGGACCGCTTGCTTAAAAACTGTACTGTGCTCTCGTACCGCGGGAAGCGTCGGGCGTGAACTCAACTGTGTACTTTTGTTTACTGTCAACTCGGCTAAAAGCGGCACACACTAAGGAAAAATGGGCAATCGTTTTTCTCCACCATATAAGCTAAATATTTGATGAGTTTTCATCATGCCACATTACCAACGTTATATTAGTGTATATACACACTATATACACGAGACCCTTGCTCGAAGAAACCCATAAATATTGCGTCCCCCCCCCCCCCCCCCCCCTCTCTCAGATGCATCTTCTGAATTCGAGAGTCCTCTGTCATGTATGACACGTCAGGATGTTGAGACAGTTTAATCTGTTTTCCGGAAGATTCTCAACTCATTGCTGTATTACAGGGATACAGGAGTTCAGTGGGGTAAGATTACATTTTTTCAGTGTATCCATTATTTAACTGTCAGCGGGGATGACTATTGTGCTCATTCAGCCCTTTGTAAAGAAAGGTATAGAAAGCCCTGTAATTGTGGAACAATGCTTCATTTGCTTCCTGTCATGATCTGTGAACGATAGTCTTTCTTTGTCCGTCAGTGTGGGGCTTTATCATTTTTAGTTGTCGTAAAGAGTGAATAAGTACTTTGCTTTGTTATGTGTGTGTGTGTGGTGTGAATGTGAACATATGTATGTGTGTGTGTGTGTGTGTGTGTGTGTGTGTGTATGGAAAACAGAGTGTGTATTCCTTTGTGAGCATATTCTTCCGTCGAAACCGCAGCCTTGTAACTTTTAAAACGTAATATATCTCACTGTATACTCCTCAAGGAGAGGAGGTCTATATCCACAAGGTTATCCGCGGAGCAGGACCCACCTCACCTTGCCGCCATCGACTAATTGTTCTGGGATAGCCATCCGAACATCTGTGTGTGCGCCTCTTATGGGCTTTTTGATGGATTCGGTCCGA
>JAOPHQ010006618.1:35000-82670 GCA_030340625.1 Merluccius polli
GGATCGATTGCGAACCAAATACGCGTGTAAAACATTTCAGCTGCTCACTTCATATACAACCCCGTCTTCTCGGCACTTGACAGATTGTAAAAAATGTGGCGCCACACTCGGCTAGCGTAGCAATGAAAAAGAACACGAGTCGATAAGACTTGTTTCTCGGTAACGTCAATTAATTTATATATTTATATATCTCCAAAGTTGTGTTTTTTATGTTATTCTCCGAGATTTAAGGGTGCGCGGTGGGAAAGAGAGGAAACTGCAAAAACAAAAACCCAACAGATCACAGCAGAGGCTATTCAAGGTCTTCCACCGTACTCTAGAAACAACCTCTACAGTGTGTGTGTGTGTGTGTGTGTGTGTGTGCGTGTGTGTGTGTGTGTGTTTGTGTGTGTGCGTGTGTGTGTTTGTGAGCGTGTTTGACTATGTGTGTGGGTGTGTGTATATGTGTGTGTGTGTGTGCGTGTGTGTGTTTGTGTGCGTGAGTGTGTTTGACTGTGTATGGGTGTGTGTATGTGTGTGTGTGTGTGTGTATGTGTGTGTTTGTGTGCGTACGTGCGCACAAGTGTGTGTGTTTGAGAGAGAGAGAGAGTGTGTGTATGTGTGCATTTGTGTGTGTTTGTGTGTGTGTTGAAAGATAGAGTGGTGTGTATGTGTGTGTTTGTGTGCGTACGTGCGCACAAATGTGTGTGTGTGTGTGTGTGTGTGTGTGTGTGTGTTTGAGAGAGAGAGAGTGTGTGTATGTGTGCAGTTATATGTGTGTGTTTGAAAGAGAGAGTGTGTGTATATTATGTAAATATGTGTGTGTATGTGCGCATGTAAGAGAGTGAGAGAGAGTGTGTGTGTGTGTGTGTGTGTGCCAGTGCGCCAGTGTGTGCATCTGTGTGTGCGTGTGTGTGGCATTGCGGTGTCTCTTCGCTTGGCTGTCACCCGACGTGACACACTCTCGCTGTGTCTTTCACCAGCTGTTTGGTTCAGTGGGGGTCAGGGGGGGATGTGTAGTGTGTTGGCGGCGGCGTACGAAGGCATTAGCCAGCATCAGCAGGTGGGCAATTATATATGTGAAACATGGTTTTAAAAAGAGGACACATTATGAGGATGATTGTGGCGGCGGTGTGCTGAAAGTAAGAGCAAGAAGACCGCTCTCTGTGTGCCTCCACTGTGTGTTTCCCACTCCATATTACACAGACTTGAAGCAACAAGTCCACCTTTGTGTGTCGGCGCAACCGCATTTTGAGACGGGCGGGTGACAAACGCACAATCTCTTCTTAGTGTTTTGTACATGTAACGTGTGCCTGATACAAATACATTTTATTCATGTAGCGCTTTTTTTCCCGAATACTCAAAGACACTTTTCCCCCTGGAAAAAAAACGAAACCCAACAAATGTCAATATAAAGTCACATTAAAACGTTTAAAAGCATACAAATGATGATGGCAGAGAGAGGAGCGGACAAGCGAGAAGAGTAAGATGTAGAAAGGATCGGTCTGCGTCACATGACTCCCTCTCCAGTTTAAACACACGCTTTTATTGCACGCTGTGATTGGCTGTTATGGGCAGCCAAAAAAACCCTTTTAAAGGCGGGATCAGAAGGGGTTCGGTTTCGCCTTTTAAAAGCCATTTTTTTTCAAAGTTGTGTTTTCTAGTGATCCTTCAAAAAGAGAGCAAGGAAGTGGAGCCACGGAGTCACATATCCACCTCCCTCCGGAGGGACGGAGGTGGATATGTTGGCGCCCTCTGAATCTAACGTGTGTTGTTGTGTGTTCTTCCCCACAGTGACTCACTCCTGGTGTCTGTGTGTGCTGTGTTTTTCAGGTATGGAGATATGGTGCCCAAGACCATAGTGGGGAAGGTGTTTGGCTCAATCTGCTCTCTGAGTGGAGTGCTGGTCATTGCGTTGCCCGTTCCCGTTATTGTGTCAAACTTCAGTCGCATCTATCACCAGAGCCAGCGGGCGGAGAAGCGACGAGCCCAACGGGTACATTTCCGCCCCGTCTTCTTTCCCCGCCTCGTTTTGTTCCACGCCACTAATTTTCTCTCTCTCTCTCGCTCTCTCCCACTCTCTCCCTCTCTCTCTCTCTCTCTTTCTCTCTCTCTCTCTCTCTCTCTCTCTCTCTCTCTCTCTCTCTCCCACTCTCTCTCTCTCTCTTTCTCTCTCTCTCTCTCTCTCTCTCTCTCTCTCTCTCTCTCAATCTCTCTGTCTGACACAAACAAACAAAAAATCACACACACACACACACACACACGCTCATCTCTCTCACACTCTCACACTCTCTCTCTTCTCTCTTTCTCTCTCTCTTTCTCTCTCTCTCTCTCTCTCTTCTCTCTCTCTCTCTCTCTCTCTCTCTCTCTCTCTCTCTCTCTCTCTCTCTCTCTCTCTCTCTCTCTCTCTCTCTCTCTCACTATAGCCCCTCTTCTGTTCCTTGCCATTTTGCTCTTCCTCTTTTCTTTTTTTTTCTTTTACTGTCCCTTGACTGTCTTCACACAGCAAGGATAAAAAGGCGAGCACTGCCTTCTAGAATATTAATGTAATATCTTTTTTATCATGTCCCTGCGTATGCATATATATATATATATATATATATATATATATATATATATATATATATATATATATATATATATATATATATATACATACATATATATATACACATACATATATATATATATACAGTATATACTATAATATGTATATGTGGGTTGGGGCGGCCACACTTGCCTGAGTTCTGCTGTAGAAGGAGATAATGAGAGAGAGAGACAAGACATGACAATAACTGAACAAATGGTCTACATTACATAGTGTCAGCAACTTCCCAATGGCAATATATGCATTTCCAACTGAAACTGTTTACCTAAGCAGAACCACCCCCCCCCCCCCCACCCCCTAAAAAATAAAAAAAAGTATGTTTTAGCATAGCCTCTGTTTACTAAATACTGACACTGCCAAGAAAGACGAGGGGCCCCGGAGCCAAGCTCATGTCAAGCCATCTCCATCCACGTTCAGAGAGCCTAAAACAGGGGATCTGTTTGTTTAAACAGAAATCGCGGCTTGCTAAAATCCGTGCGGCGAAGATTCGAGGCACTAACGCGTATATGCGCTACAAACACAATGAGCTCCTCATCGACTCTGTGGAGGAGGTAATGGGGGCGGGGGCACGGGGGAGCGGCGGGGTCCGGGCCGGGGGGGGGCAGGTGGGGGAGGGGAGGGGTGGGGGAGGTGGGGGGGTGGGGGGGGGCGTCCGACCGGCCGTGTTCCCGAAGCTTGCATGTCAACGCTCTGCTCGGGGGGTCATGCCAACTACATGCACCAGGGAGGGAGGGGCTTCTCATGCTCTAACACTGTGAGGGGAGGGAGGGAGGGAGGGAGGGAGGGAGGGGGGGGGGGGGGGGGGCTGTTGTCATACCAACGCTTCTGTGTGATCGTCCTCCTCTAACATCACGCCTCTCACCCGCCACATTCTCTTTCAGCACTCTTCCTCATCCTCCCAGCTCGTCCTTTTCTTTCTCCTACTGTTCTTCATCCTCTTCGTCCTCCTTGTCTTCTTATTTCCTCCTCATCTTCCTTATCTTCCTCATCTTCCTCCTCTTTCTCATCCTCCTAGCTCGTCCTCGTCCTCGTCCTCCTCCTCCTCTTTCTCCTCTTTCTCCTCCCCCTCCTCCTCCTCGTCCTCCTCGTCCTCCACCTCCTCCTCTTTCTCCTCCTCTTTCTCCTCCTCCTCCTCCTCCTCCTCCTCCTCCTCCTCCTCCTCCTCCTCCTCCTCCTCCTCAACCTCTCCTTTCTCCTTCTGTTCTTACTCCCGTTCCTAGTTCCTCCTCTTCTTCTTCTTCCATTCCCCCTCCTCTTCTTCTTCCTCCTCCTCCTCCTCCTCCTCCTCCTCCTCCTCCTCCTCCTCCTCCTCCTCCTCCTCCTCAACCTCTTCTTTCTCCTTCTGTTCTTACTCCTGTTCCTATCTCCTCTTCTCCTCCTCCTGTCTCCTCCTCCTCCTCCTCCTCCTCCCAGTCCTCCTCCTCCTCCTCCTCCTCCTCCTCCTCCTCCTCCTCCCGCTCTCTGTCCATATACCAGCAGGAGAGCTGTCTCTCTCTGCTCTCCCTAACCCCTGCCCCCCCTACTGGCGGAGCGAAGCCATCGCAAGGCGTCATGACTGAGCGCTGCATGTCGTGTCCAACAGGGTTTGGAGGGGAGGCAGGCGCCAGAGACTCTGTACATATGACCCCCCCTCCCCCCCCCCCCCCCCCTCTCTATTGCCTGTGGAGGCCACCTGCTCGGTCTACATCTCCTCTGAACTCTGTTTACTTATCTGTTTATTTATCTCTCTCTTTTTCTTTAATTTACAGTATGTACTTATTTGTTTTTTGTTTTTTTGTTTTTTTTTAATCTCTGGTCCCTGTTTGCTTTGGGCGTCGTTTTTCGAGAGGTTGCATCCGGAAGACTAACACTGACATAGCTTTCATTTCCAAGAGCAGAGCCAGAGCCCTCATAAGTGATATGCCATGCTGGTTGTCCAGCGTCTGTGTTTTGTGTGTGTGTGTGTGTGTGTGTGTGTGTGTGTGTGTGTGTGTGTGTGTATGTGTGTGTGTGTGTGTGTGCGCGTGTTTATGTATGTCTGTTGTGTGTGTGCCACTACTGTTACTCTGAAATGAGCTTGGGTCTAATTTCGACTTTTCTGGTCCCACACGCAAAAAAAACGTCCGACCAATGAGAACGAAACAAAACGACGACAACGATCGTTGTGGATCTCTTTTTAAAAGACCAAAAAAAAGAAAAAAAAAGCCCAACCCATCCCCATCCGACCAGGTTTTCAGTAGAATGGCTCGCGTGCTGCAGATCCACAGATCTGTCCACAGTCTCTGCTCTGTGTACGTTCACATCATTCAGCTGAGCTCTTGCCTGACCCGCCTATCGACGGCTATAAACCCCGGCCTTTCTTCCTCCGCTCACTCCTGCTCTCTTGTTTTTCTTGTTTCTTTGTACGTGTGTGTGTGTACGTGTGTGTATTTGTGTGTGTGTTGTCTTGTGTTCTTGTTCAAAGGCTTCCAAAGAGGCAGGGAAGCTCCTGGTGAGTAAGGCAACCCACCCTCCCTTCGAGAGTCAACACCATCACCTCCTGCACTGCCTGGAGAAGACCACGGTAAATCTTACTCCCTCTCTCTGTCTCTCTGTCTCTCTCTCTCTCTCTCTCTCTCTCTCTCTCTCTCTCTCTCTCTCTCTCTCTCTCACTCTCTCTCTCTCTCTCTCTCTCTCTCTCTCTCTGTGTCTCTCTGTCTCTCTATCTCTCTCTGTCTCTCTCTCTGTCTCTCTCTCACTCTTTCTCTCTGTCTCTGTCTCTGTCTCTCTCTCTCTCTCTCTCTCCCTCTCTCTCTCTCTCGCTCTCGGGGGTCTTCACTCGGTCATTGTTTTAATCACAGTGCATGTGATGTACTTAACCATGCTGCTCCGCTCTGCAGATGCTGAAAAGGATAACCTTTGGAAGCGGTCGTTGTGTGTTGCGTGAAATGCGCCGTTTGTGCATTTCTGCGATCCGCTCTCCCACCTATTCTTAGCTCAACGGGAAAAGTATACGAATCAATCATATCAACCTCTTATCAATCATGTCACCTTCTTTCTTTCCCCAACCCCCCCCCCCCACCCCCCAAAAGACTTGGCCATCAATATCACGCTCCCAGAATAATCCAGCGTACTTCATTCTATGATTTACTGACTCTTTATACTAGTATATATATTCACTGTGACATATGACATTAGTTTTCAGATTTATAGATTTGCACCCGGCGGTTGATAACCTGCGGTCCGCCTATCGGTGTACTTTATGTCCGCGGGGAAGATCGCTCATTAACAACAACAAACTAAATCACCGCGATGGCCGATCATGTCTTTCCGACGCCGGCCGACGCGATCGTCTCAGGCTTTTCCTACATGTGCGTTACATGCGACGCCGAGCAGGAACAGAACAGGAGAGACAAGTGTGAGCGTTGGCATCATCATCATCTCCTCCGCCACCTGCTCTCCCGGTGTCCTCCTGCCACCTGCTGGCCGCACCTGGGATGCACTCTGCGGCTGACCTTTGCGATCTGACTCATTTGTCATTGGAATAACGTGGCAGAGTGCGCTCGCAGATGGCTGTTAGTGTGGACATCTGGCCTGATATATTCGCCTTCCCGCCATGATTCATTTAACATTTGTCAGAATATATACCGCCTGTATGTGGCTGTAAGGCTTTTTCGCCGTGTCACATGTTCATCATCCCTCACGGATAAAAAATCATCTTTGCTTTGTTCTTTACGTGGACCGGTTTGAATTCGAGAGCGACCTTCCCCTCGCACGTAATCTCACAGGGGGTCTCGTCTCCCGCCTCCGTCCGCTTCTCCCCCCCCCCCCCCCCCCCCCGTAGAACCATGAGTTTGTAGACGAGCAGACCTTCCAGACCAACTGCATGGAGATCTCCATGATGAACAAGGGCGGCTCCCGGTCCTCCTCGCTGGCCTCGTCGCCCCGCCTCTCCTCCTGCTGCTCCCGGCGCCACCGGAAGAAGAGCAGCTTCAGCCTACCGAGCACCAACAACCAGGAGCTCAGCACCATACAGATCAGAGAGAGGCCGGTCGTCAACAGGTAGTCTTCTCTCTCGCCGTCTTGTCTCCGTCTCTCTATCTGTTTCTCTCTCTCTCTCTCTCTCTCTGGCTGTCTCTCTATCTGTCTCTGTCTCTGTTTGCCTATGTCTCTCTGTCTCCATTTCTATCTCTATCTATCTAGCTTACTTTGTGTCCCTTGTTTCCCTCTCTCTCTCGCTCTCGCTCTCTCTAGAGACCATACACTCTCGCTCTCTCTCTCTCTGCTGTCTCTCTCTCTCTCTTCTCACTCTCCACTCTGTCCTATGAAAACACACAGATGGCACGGTAACATGCAAATGCACATCTCGTTCTAGTTATCTCTGTGTGCTACATGTGTGAACGGGGCATAACAATCATTAGACCATGCAGAGCCAGCTCTTGTCTTAGTCATTTATATATATATATATACAGTATATATATATATATATATATTATAATACCCTCAACAGTGAGCTGACTTAATGCTTGCTGAGCGCTTAATGTACGCATTTCAGAAAAAATCAGTGCGTTAAGTATGACAGAATATCTCCACACACACAGAAAATCAACACACATGGCAAAGACGAATGAAAGCAAAAGTGCAATGAGGGATATTTTTGGTTGAAGTCATTGATTAACACTCTGATGCTTATTGCGCATAATTGGATTGATTACATGCATCACATGGCGTAAAAGATCGACGTGCGGGTCGCTAGATGTTTTTTTTTTCCGCTTTTCGTTTAAAGATCGATACAGTAGAGTTATTCCTTTTGGATCACGTGAGAGATTTCTATCTTGTGTGTTGGATGTTTTATTTATGCGTTGGATGACGCTGCGATGACTTCGGTTTTTTAGTGCGATCTTCAAGGAGACATGAAAAGGGGAATCGCAACCTGCAACCTGTTCAGATATGCGCCCATCCATAATGCACGACCGTAGACGAGCAGTAAACGTATCTCAGGGAGACCGAAAAAACTAAACCCCAGACTCCCCTGCTCTCCCTCTCTTCTCTCCCCCAGCCGCTCGAGCCTGAACGCCAGGCTCAACGACGACCCCGCCATGACGCTCAAGTGCGACGCGTCCTACATCACCCCGTCCATGGTCACGCTGTCGGCCCCCGCGGTCACGTCCTCGGGCGGCGGCGGCGGCGGCGGCGACGGCTCCACCAGCTCCATCGCCTACTCCCAGAGCAACATTGTTCGAGTATCTGCCTTGTAGATGTCACGCCCCCCCCAACCCCCCCCCCCCCCCCCCCCCCCTCGTCCACCCGGCCACCCAGCCGCAACCACCCCTCTCTCCCCCACACAGCGTGTAGTCAGCTAACTGACTCTCTGAGGTCTGAGGAGGATGAACCAGACCTCACACACACACACACACACACACACACACACACGCACACACACACACACACACACCACACACACACGGCTGAAGGCAGACCGCCACTCGAGCCTCATCCTGCCATAATCTAGGGATTTTGATCAGATTAGCGGAGGGTGCGGAGGTTGGGAAGTAGCGCTTTTATCTGATGTTGAAAACTCTGCATGATATTACGAATGATGTGGACGACCGTCGCGGAACAAACAAACTAAAATAAAAAAAGGGACCCTTGTATCTTGCGCCCCCTCAAGCACACCAGAGAGCGGAGGAACGAACGTCGGGATCATTTGGTTAACGATGTTTGCCTACGAAATGCTCCGGAAAAAAACAAAAAACAGACAGAACTTTATTTTTTTGAATATTTGTAGTCGTGTGTGTCGTCTCTCTCTCTCTCTCTTCAAAAATTCAAACAGAGGAAATGTGGATGTTTAAAAAAAGCTCATTCCTGGTTGCCTCTAAATGCAAAAGCACACATTTATTCCTAAAGACCATCCGTGTGAATATAAAAACCTAAATCTAGTTAGGCCTACACTGTTTTCACCCACTTCACATTCCACAACACTCTCAAACTGTTTGTTTTAATAAAAAATAAAAAAATTAATTAATGGATTTTTAATATCCCCTGCACTGTTGTAAATTCAGTAGCATCCACTGAAATGGAAAACCATTGTGAATATCCATGAACTGATTGATGTCATCGCCTGATGAGTAAAATAATATTGCGCATCCTGAGATGTTTGTGAATTGTGCAAATGACTAAATCTGTTTTAGCTTTCATACATGGCATCCTGATGTAAGTCTATGTCGAAGCCACTGTCATTACTAGTAACCGATACACAGAAACAAATAAAGAGGATTACATACTTTTCTGTCACAAGCTAGAAGTTTAAGTGAAATGTTATAATTAACAGAATTAATAGGAACCCAACTGTCAGCGACATACGCTTTAGATGTGGAATCAAAGTATATTTTAAAGTGAGTGTCAGAATCATGTTTCGTTAGGTACAACTGCGTTGTGGAATCATATGTTGAAAAGTGATTCTTGGTGGATTTCACTGTGTTAAAATCCCATTTTGTATATTTTGCATACATATTGTATATATATTTCATTGAACTCATTATCAACCACCCTTAAGGTAAGCTACTCTGATTTCTAGATTTAGTTAACAGTTATATTACATTCTAATTCTGTCTGTTGGTTGACTTAAGGACTTGCATGCTGTCATTGCTGAATTTTGTTCTATGAAATTAAGATGTCTGCTTCCTATTGGAGGTTTGTCAGTTGAAAAAACGAAAAAAAAACAAAAAACTATTACAAAAAAAAGGAGTAAATACAATTAGGCCGGTGTCTATGATGTGAATTCTACAACATTAAAATTTTGTTATGGATTACATTGGGGTGAGATGGTCAAAATATCACACAATGTGCATTTGGTGCAGTGGATGGAATAAAATCAAGCTCTACTGATGTACCCAATCAAACCATGTCTGTCATGTCTGTTTCCCCCCCCCCCCCCCCCCCCCCCCCAGCAAAATCAATCCCTAATGAAATAAATCATCGTCATACGAACATATTTGAATGGATCTTTAGTACAAGAGAGAACGCAGGTGTGCTGACAACACTGATAGAGGAGGACATGTGGAGACCTGAGTTAGCCCAGCGGTGGGTCGCGGGTCTGGGGTCCCGGGAGAGAGCGCCAGGTGATTGTTGTCTTGAAGCCTGGGTGTTGATCTGTCCCCCCACCGGTTTATTATTTCCCAGTCTCACAGCGGGCATCACCTCTGCATAGTGTTTATTGACGAGCAGAACACCTCTGCCTCCTTTTCCCACCTCTTGAGATCTCAGAAGATGGGTTTTTGCCATGGTGCAGCAATGTCATGAACAATGACAGTTTATGAATTATTGAGTCCAATTTTCCCTATTTGCATAGCAAAGTTGCTGTCCAATATTGTTATTTGCTTTGTGTCGAAGTCCTTGTGTCATCTCTTCTTCCACAAGGCTTTCAGTTTATTCCGCAGCCTATAAAACTCTGTTCTGAACTGGGGGTTCACAGCTGCATATATTATCGGGTCGCTAAGTGATGTCATGCAGGCAATCGAAATGAAGAGGATTTCCACATCTTGAACAATCCTCGTCTGAAGACCAGAGAACAACGAAGCAGAATCAGTGCAGGGCATTATTATGACATTTCGGCTAATCAACTCATTTGTTCTTTGCTGCATTCGTTCCAGTTGACATGATTTCCCCGGCTATTTCCCCGGCGTCAACACTTTTTAATTGAAAACATATTTATTTGAGCTACTTCTATTCCTACAGTTAAGAGTTAATGAGCGACATACGGTAATTAGCACACCGAAGCCTACGCAGTGTCCGCACACTCACCTCTGAACGGCTGCTGTGGGACCACACCAGGACATCCACCAGGATGGTGGTGATCAGCGGCAGCCAGAACAAGAGGAAGGTGAGGATGATGTAGCCGGAGCGCTTGGCCAGCTTGCTCTCCTTCTTCTTGTTGCCTCTGTCCTTGTTGGCCTTGGAGGGCATCATGCAGACGGCACCGGTGATCTCTTCGGGGGCCTGGCGTTTGGCGAGAGGAACCACACACAAGTCCATGTTGTTGTCTCCCGCGTCGGCCGCGGCGAGAGCCACCGCCCCGTCAGCGTTCTTCTTCTCCTGGTCCAGGTCCGTAAGCAGAGGCAGGACCGCGGGCTTGTCCGGTCCCCCGGGATCCTTGGAGGGGGACGCGCAGGGGCTGGGCAGCACCGGTGCCTTGAGAGCAACGGTCACCGCTTCTGGAGATTTGGACTCTTTGACTTGGATTTTGTCTTGCCCCTTGCCTGGCACTCTGTCACTGCCATTTTGTCCCTCTATGTCTCTGATGGACAACACCGCCTGGACTTCAATGACGGGATGTGCAACGGGAGTAGTTTTCTCCATCTTAGAGGACACTTCCACAACTTGTACTTTGGGCGTAGTTTTGCAGACGACGCTGTCACCCTTGGCCTTTTTAGGGGTTAGCTTTTTTGGCTGTTCTTGGAGGTTTTCATCCGGCGGTTTGTCTGTGTCCGTTGTGGGCTTAGCAGCTTTCTCATTGTGACGGGGAGCCTTGGGCACACTCACGGTCTCTGTCGGCTTCTGGGCAGCACCTGCGGAGTCCACATTAGATACGTTTGATTTAGAACGGTCGACCTTTTCCGCCTGAGCAACGCTTTCCGCAGTCATTTGCTTCTTGTCCGGCTGACTTTCTGGCATTTCGTTAGCTTTTTTTGCCTCAGCCACATTTTCTTTTATGTCTCCTTTCGGAACAGGATTGACACCCTTGTCAAATATTTTCCGACTGTGCGCTGTCACGATGGCGAATATGCGTGCGTAGAAGCCAATGATCAAAACAAAGCAGGCGGTCCACAGCGGGATCAATATGTACAGTCCAAATGTGTCATACCGGTACGTGGATCTGAACCTCGACCCGTGGCATTTCACATACATCGGCGAGTCCTTCACAAAGGTCACGCAGACGGCAGCCACCAGAATGGCAAAGGTCCATGTGAGAGGTATGAAAATGATTATCCGTCTTTTGCGCTCGGTGATTTTGAAGGGGTGCGCGATGGCCTGGTAACGCTCGGCACTGATGCACGCCAGGGTCACCAGCTGGATGCAGCAGCTGAAGCAGAAGGAGGCCATTTGCAAATTGCAGATGACCCCGTCCGCCTGACCCCACCGGTGCACGGTCAGCACGATGACGAGGATGATGGGGCAGTCGACGGCGCAGCGGAGGAGGTCGATCACGGCCAGGTTCACCAGGAGCGCGTTGTTCCAGGTCTGCAGGGACTTCTGGTGGTACACCGCCCAGGCCACGAAAACATTTGCTCCGATGCCCACGAGGGAGGTGCCCAGCAGAATAATGCAGTTGGCCACGAGAAAAGTGACGTCGACGTACTGCTGCCAAACCGTGCCGTTGTTCCCGGATCCCCTCGCAGAATCGCTCCACATCTCCGTTGGCTGAGGCATCGGCGCCGATATTTCTTTGCCCTTTATCGTTCTAACTTTAGTTCTTCTGAGATCGGATGCAAGGTGTGGCTCCGGTCTCCGTCCCTCGAAGGCAATTGTCGGATGGATGGGTGAAGAATGTCGAGATGAAAAAAGAGGCTGCAGCCGTGCGACATGAGTGACGCCTTAGCATCCTCCTTTTTCATTAACACCCTCATCTCAGGTCACCTGGGAGCCCCTCACTGTTCCACTGTTCCTAGCATTCATTAGCACTTAGCTTGTGTAATCACAGCAGACACCATACACCACACACACACACACACACCACAATCAGAAGATGGGTGGATAATTGAAAACGTATGTCACTGCTGTGGGCTTTTGTATTTATATCTATCTCCAGTGCTGCTCTTTGTTTAATTCTCCTGTTTGTTAAGCTTTCAGGAGCACTCAGACACAATGCAGTCCAGCCCTGTAAACTTACACGTACACATCAAGGTTTTTCAGGAATTAAGATTGATCTGGAACTGGACAGTGTGTGTGTGTGTGTCAGTGTGTGTGTGTGTGTGTGTGTGTGTGTGTGTGTGTCCGTGTGCGTGTGCGTGTGTGTGTGTGTGTGTGTGTGTGTGTCCGTGTGTCCGTGTGTGTGTGCTTATTGATGCAACAGCTGCTCAGCGATGATCTTGTGTTCCTCCCGCAGAACTTCTCATAAAGGTTCAAATCTTTGTATTAGCTGCACCACATGGATTACACCATGCCACTGTCTAATCCAATTTGTTTGAGATGAAGTGTGAAATGCTCTTTGCCTGAATTTTGCAGGCTTATGCGCCGTACTAAATCTGGGATTAGATCATGCTAGCGCATCTTCTAGACATGCCTGACCAGGTGTTTCATGAGTAGAATCAAGCAGACCTTTTTGTATTCATATACCGTTTCTGATTGTATTTCAGTGTCAAATGGGAATATTCAAGTCACTGACTTGAATATAAGCATAGATCATTTATTCATTTACATTTTTAGAAAACCAAATGCTAATTGATGATCATTTATATACACACGTATGTCTGCCTACTTTTAGTAATGACATATCTGTGTTTATTTATCCATTATTTACAAGGGTAAGTAGGGTTCAGATGCAAAAGCCTCTAAACGCCACCTCCGTCAAAAATGAGATAAATATATTGAGTGACTGCTCTCCGCACGTAGTATATGGTAATCAAATCATTTCGCGTCAAAACCCGCAAAATACCATTCTTTTCCTCGTCTGAAATCTCGATTTGTAGGCATAAACCTCTAAACGCCACTTCCCTTTGTCAGCAAAAGCCGCTACGTTCCGAGAACCAATCACAACGCAACACGGAATCATGTGACTTCACCCAGTTAACATGGCGGCGCGCTGAGGAGCCGGCTTAGATCGCTTCTAAGATAGATTATAGATCATATAGATAGACTCTTTATGATATTATTCTTTATTATTTATTTATATGCTTTATCTTTATTATAGATTATAGATATATCCTTCCTCAGATCGCATAGATGCGCGATCTATGCGGATGCATAGATGCGCGATCTATGCGGATGCATAGATGCGCGATCTGAGGAAGGCCAGACGGCCGAAACATTATCGCCGTAATAAACTACCGACGTTGTTCTCAACTCGGAGTGTGCGGCAGCTCTCTCCTTTTACTGATCTTCTCTCTCAGTTGCCAGCACCTCACATTTGGTGTGTGTTTGCACCTCTCCTTTCAAGCATGGGGAGTATTGTCAGTTCGTTAAGGTCTCTTTAAAAAAAAAAATCAGATTTACGTCTTTTCTCTTATATATATAGTCTAGAATGGAAATAGGGGTCCACGCGCACCCCCCGGATTTTTTTATGCCACCTGTTTTTTTTTAATCCTTAAAGTGTCTATTTTCAGAATCTGCCAGGTACCAAGCTGAAATAATGTCCGAAAGGCTTCATTTTTAACCCTTTGCTGCACCCGACCGGAACCCGAGAAATCTAAAAATGATATAGACTGTGGCATAACATTTGAAGTAAACAACATACAGAGACAAATGAACACATTTTTCCATACAATTCTGACCCCAGGAATGTAATGGAATGGTTATTTTTGACATTTGACAACATATTGACCCTATTTTTAGACAAAAATAGCAAACAATGGCCAAAGATGTGTAGAGGACCAACTATTTTTTCATTTTCTTAAGCACATAGGGTGCATTTCTTTTCACAACCTGTTATTTCTTTATCATTCAAGTGTCTATTTTAATATTATATTGGGTACCAAGCTGAAATAATGTCCAAAATGCTTTCATTTCAACCTTTTGCACCAAACCCGAAAAATTGAAATATGATACAAAGTGGCATAACTTTTGATGTAAACAACTTACAGAGACAAATGGACACATTTTTCGATATAATTCTGACGCAGGGAAATAGTAATTTGTTATATTTTACAACATCTTGACCATCTATGGTCAAAAACAGCAAAAAAAGCTCATTTGACAGCGTTTTTATTATACTAATAGTAGCGTAGCGGTAACCAACGGCTACCGGGTTGCTATGGGAGATTACCACACACACACACACACACACACACACACACACACACACACACACACACACACACACACACACACACCTGCATTACCACCACTAAAACCTCTGTATTCGCCATGCGTGAACTCGGACTAAAGATGATGTCATCATGACCCTCGCAGTCCCTATGGTGAGTTCACACACAGTGACTATAGATGAGGTTTACCAGTACACCTACCACTACTACCGCTATAACTACTACTACTACCACTAACTACTACTACTACCACTAACTACTACTACTACTACTACTACTAGTACAACAGAGCTCCCTACCTTTCCATCTCTCTATTTATCTCTTTCTCTTACGCATTTTACTCTTTTCTATTCTAGTCTTTTTTAATGTCTTACGTTCCTGTCGTCTGTCTGCTGCCACTCTCTCTTTTAAACAAGCACAGGATGTTTTGACTAACTGATGTATGTTAATAAAAGACCTTGAAAACTCCCTTTGTGTCATCTTATCTCATCGATCACATCTCCATCAATGATCAGTGATGCTGGTTCTCTGGTTGAGCAGCAGGTCCACGCCTTCATGTGATTGACAACATTTTTATTATACTAATAGCAGCCTGAAAGAATGTACCATGGGGTTTATTTTAGCCTTTTACTGCACCTATCTTGAACCTGAAGAAATTGAAAATAGCTTTACTTTTGAAGTAAACAAAACAAATTAACTTAAAAAAAAACTAAAAAAAAAAAATTGACTGAGCATCAACTGCCAGTTTTGGAATGTTGGGGCTGTAGTTGGCAGTTGGTGGCATCGGTTGGTACCTGCAGATCACCATCTCTCACTGCTCTCTCTTTTGGAACAATTTCAGTAAGTATTTACTATAATTATCTATATATAACTGTAATTAAGATATACCTTTGTAGTCATAACCTCATAATTTTTCAGTAGTTTTTACTGTAATCACAGGCTTTCGTAAATCGAATCTGTATTCTTGACTAGTAGTGTTGGTAGCTTAGTTGGTGGCTAGCTAAAGTTTTTGTTTTATTTTCAGGCTCATTACTTCATATATACTTGCCATGGGGAAAGTGAAACATTGCAACACAGCTGAAGTGCCTCCAAAGAGGATTCGTTGCCTAACATGTATTTTACATGTTTCAACTCTTTCTGAGTATGGTAATTTTACCACGCTCAACACATGCAAGGGGGGGCAAAGCGAGAAGCTATCATATCTACACAGTATCCGAGATATGAGACTCTGTGAAGCAGCCAGTTCACCATACCGCATGACGGATATTTGTGAACAGATTCCATTAACATTAGAGGACTTCCCTTTGGATACAATTGGCTATCACCAAAATTGCTATAAAAGCTTTACAGGGAAAATAGATCGTTTACAAGTGTCAAAGGCTTCTACATCGGGTGAATCATCAGCAATGAAAAAGGACACTCTGCGCCATCTCAATTCTCCATCAATTCAATCTGAAGGAGCTCCAAGAAGGTGTTCCTTCTTGTTTCCCGATCAGTGCATTTTCTGTGACAAAGCAACATCAAAGTTCAAGGGCAAGACTGAAGAGCTTACCACGTTTCAGAGTTGGAAACACAAGGAACCAGCCTGGAAAGTTGTTGAACTTAGGGCACAGGAATTAAAGAAAGAGGCTCTTTATCGCAAGGTGCAGGGCAAGGACCTCTTTGCAATGGAAGCCAAGTATCATCCATCATGCAGAAACAACTTCAACACAGAGTATCAAAACCATGAGCGTGGAAGGGAGAGGGCAGAAAAGGCAACAGACAACATTGACAGCCTGCAGGCCCAGAAGATAGCAGCACATAAGAAGTCATATTGTGTGGTAAAGAATTACATTCTTAGGAATGTGATTGAATGCAAAGAGGTTGTCCAGCTAAGATCCATGTGCAACATGTACATGAAGACATTAGAACATCAAGGTTTTCCTAATCCTGAATACCGCAGTGAGAAATTGGCAAGGCGGTTACAAGGAGATGAAGACATCTCTCATGAACTCACATTCTCCAAGGTGCAACAGCGTGGGTGTATTGAGTTGAACCTCATCTACAGCTCTAACATTACTGTAGATGAAGCAGTTGCATGTGCGTACAAACTTGGAACAGCAGACCAACTGCAAGAAGCAGCACTCACCCTCCATTCTCACATTATAAAGGCATTCAAAGAGTCAAAGGAGCTACCATGGCCCCCGACAGCACAGGAGCTGGATGCTGTGAAAATGGACGTGCTTCTTCCAGAGCATCTTGTACAATTTCTGAGCTCAGTGGTGACTGGGACACTTGATGGCGAAAAGTGTGAGAAGACACAGAGGCTGGTCTATTCGATTACACAAGATGTGTGTCGAGCAGCAACTAACAGCAAGTGGAAACTCCCAAAGCACATCCTCCTATGTACCACACTTCGACACCTCTATCGAAGCAAACAGGTGAGTTATAAGTTAATTTACTGCTTATGAGCTCCTATATTGTCTGAGCTCCATGCCTTTATTAATCTTCTTTTATTTGCTTACTGATATTAAAATATATTTTATTGCTCATCTATTATAAGTTATCTATGCACTTGTTAACAGTTAACTATGCTTTTTGCAGCTACCGGATCTAAAGCGAGAAGTGAACAATGCCTTATTAAAGCTAATAAATCATTTATTATGCATTATTATGCCTTTAAGAATCTTTTTTAGTTTGCTTTACTAAAATAAAATATACTTTATTATGCCATTATTATCAGTTAACTATGCACTTGTTAACAGTTAACTATGCTTTTTGAAGCTTCCGTTTTTTTTTCTTCCCACTATATCAGCCTTGACCACATTGTAATGAAATATTTATTAGCCTTATTAAGGCATTGTTCTCGCTTTAGATCCGGTAGCTGCAAAAAGCATAGTTAACTGTTCACAAGTGCATAGATAACTAATAATAGATGAGCAATAAAGTATATTTTAATATCAGTAAGCAAACAAAAGAAGATTAATAAAGGCATGGCAAAGATGTAATGGGTGGGTTATGGGTGTTTGTAATGCTATTATGAACAATTATAAGATACTCATGAGGCTTTTATTAATGTTCTTAAGCATTTGCAAACTGTTAAAAAGTTTCTTATAAGCGCTTATAAATGTGTTATAGCCTGCTATTAACTGTATTATAATGCCATTATTAACACTTATATAGGCTTATAAACACACAGTAATGTTAATAAGCATCTTGTAAGGACTTACAAGGGCCTTATTACCTATTAATTAATGGTTATTACAAGGACCTTAATATAAAGCGTTACCAACTTTTTTGATACAGGTATTTGATTTTGCTATTTACTAGAGCCATTTTCTGTCTTTGTAGCTCACAACCATCCTTTCACGACTAGGACACTCAGAAACATATGACTTCAGTATGGAACTTGAGACAGCAATGGCCAAGGCTTTTGATGAGATTTCCACCCACCTGACCCCTCAAATCATCACCGGCGAGGGAAACACTGTTTTTCACAGCGAGTGGGACAACCTGAACAGAATCACAACCAACGTTCATGGCTCAAATGTTGTAAACAGCGCCGGGGGAATCATGATTCAAGAGGTGAAGGAGAGCCATGTGAGCACAAAGAAGAGGACCCTTCCTCTCTATGACAGGTCATCCAAGATGAGAAGCCTTAAGATCACGCCTCCCGAAACTCTTCCAGAGCTGGCATTCAAAAGAGCTGGCCCCAAATTCCCCAACAATGCCCACTTTACCCCTCCTGCTGAAAACCAAAAGTCATATGATGCCTCAATGTTGCAGTACAACACCCATCTCCTCTGCAGATGGTTAAGCAGCCAGTGCAAGCAGCAGGTGTCTGGATTTGGTGGTTTCATTTCAAGCACAGGGAAAGTGCCTCCTAGGAAATCTACAATTGACTTTTACACCCCCATTAATCAGCCCATTACAGACTATGCAGTAGTGTATGAGATACTCAAGAGGTCTGAGGCAGCAACGGAGGAGGTTGGACAGCCATACATTATCAACACGTTTGACCTGGGAGTGGTCATGAAGGCTGGTCCTATAGTATGGAAGTACAAAGAGGAATTCAGTAAGCATGTAATCCTTGTTGGCAAGTTCCATACAGCCATGAATTACATGGGCAGGCTCACTGGGCGCAAGTGTCTTGGAGCTGGCTATGCGGAGATCCTCATAGAAGCTGGCCTCGCAACCAGTGGTTGCCTGAAAAACATTCTGAGCGGCAAATCATACGCAAAGGCTCTCTTCAGTCTGAGGGCGGTCACAGAGGCACTTGAACGGTTACTCATCAATGTTTTCCTGGAGGAGGAGAAACCAGACATCCCACATGAGACCCTCATCAACCTCATCCACTGCTGCACTTGCGAGAACCTCGACTCCACTCTGAAGGAACCCTCACTCCTCAACCTGATCAATCAGTACAAGCAATACCAAGACAAGGTACGCAAGGGCCATCTGGGCAAAACTGCCCAGTTTTGGCTGTCCATGATGGATCATGCAAGGCTGGTCTTCATGATGGATTTTGCAGTGAAAACCAACAACTTTGAGCTCTTCCACCACTGCAATGGTGCCATGGCAGATCTCTTCTTTGCATATGATGGCCACAACTACTCCAGGTAATCTATGCAATCATTCCCTTAATACACAATATACAAATAAGTGGGAGCATACTTGAAGTTTAAAATATATTATTAATTTGCTACAGGTACCTGACCTGGTTTGAGGCCTTTCTCACAAACATTGACCTCTCCCATCCTGGTGCTCTTGATTACATCAAGCACGGAGCCATATCGGTCGCAAGATCTCTGATCCCAGGGGCTCTTGCAGCAGTGGACAAGACCATGGAGGAGACATTCATGAAGTTTGCAAAGTCTTCAGGTATGTCAATGTGTGAACATAAACATAATCACCTATATTTAATTACAGGCTCATGTTAGTTGTGAGGATACAATTAAGACTTCTCCCTCTCTACATTGCAGGTGGTCTACTCGGCCTCTTCAACAACTGCGGCGCATACCAGAAGTGGTGCCGAACAACCTCTGCCCGAGCTCAGCTCTATGAGCTTACTCTGGAGATGTGCGGCATGATTGACGACCCTGAGATGCCAAAGGCAGGCAAGCACCGGGAGCTGGAGCCTGCCCAGATCAAAAAGTCCGAGGAGGCGGTGCAGAGAGTCATCATTGCCATCAAGGGCTTCACAAACCCCTGGAGAATCCCTGACAAAAGCCGACTGTACTCCCTAGCATCTGGGGCTCCAATTCATCCGGAGGTTGAGGTTGACGTGCTGCGGGCCGAGGCTGCAGGCAGGGCTGCCAAGGAGCAGTTCATCCAAGAGCGCTTTGTTTCCAAGGGGAAGGAGTTCTTTGACTGCATCAAGAAACTTAAGCTCAAGACGATGGATCACTGCAGCAAGAGGGTCAAACTTACATCTGCGCAGGGGAAGGTGGATATTGATTTAACTTCATAACTTGCAATTATACTAATTGCACATTTCATTACACAAAATACATGCTGTTAAGGTCTGTTGTATTTATGCCTTCCTCATTTCTTTATTTTCCATTACAGCTCTTTGTGTACCAGGAGCAGAGTAACCTCGCCTATCAGCTACTCGTAAAGTCACAGATTATGGAGATGCCCATCAACCTTGAGGAACTCATGCGGTATCCCCTCTCGCCTGTTCCTCATGCCCTTGGCTCTCCTGATGGCTATTTTGCCAAAACAAATAAGGCCACCATCCTTCACCATCTGCTGAAGGACAGGAGTGAAGAAGTACCTTACCCCAAGGATGCCCTCTACATACAGGATGGCAATGCCCTCTTCCACATGATGTCCAACCTCCCACCAACCTGCGGAGAGATTTGCATGCAGCTCCTGGACCTAATGGTTGCCAAGCACCATTTTGTGTTCTCCACAGATTGCTACCAGCCAGATTCCATCAAAGCCCAGGAGAGGCTCAGGCGTGGCTTTACTGAGAAATACATAATTGATGGTCCAAATACCCGGAAGCCCTATGACTTTAAGTCATTCCTTGGTAATGAGCTGAACAAGATGCAATTATGTGACCTGCTTCTCAAGGTCTGGGGGAGCAATGAGGCAGCATCCCGGATTGAAAAGAGTATGAAAGCAGTGGTGTGTGTTAACGGGAAATCCTATGACCTAACATCAACAAATGGAAAAGTAAGTTGACAGAAGACTTAAGCCGTCACCCTATACACAATGCTTTGAAAAACATATTTAGGCTCTACAATGATAGGTAGACCAGATGGCTCTGGAATTGTAAATATTCTCGACTTCACACATGTACAATTGCAGACCATATTTGGGCTCTTAAACATTTTAAGACATGCAGTTGTTGTCTTATGTATTAATTGTAACATTATGTAGTAGTATTAAGTTTCTTTATTTGTTACAGGTCCAGACTTCTGAGATCTATGCACTGCGATCCAACCAGGAGGAGACAGACAGCCGCATTGTCCTGTACCTCCACCAGGCTGTCAAATGGGGGTACAAGTCCTGTGTGGTGAGGACACCTGACACAGACATTCTGATGATCCTCCTCTACCATGCCAGCAAGATCAACCTCTCAATCTACCTTGACCATGGCTCTGGAAAACATCGCATGATCATAAATGTGACAGAACTGTCAGAATCACTGGGCCCTGACTACTCTAGCACCCTGCTGGGGTTCTATGTCTTTACTGGGGAGGACTGTACCAGCGCGTTTAAAGGCAAAGGAAAGGTGAATCCCCTGAAAAAGCTACAACAGCATCCTAAGCTCCAAAATGCTTTCAGGCAGCTTGGTGCAGACTGGCTGGTCACGGATGAGCTGCAACGGGAGATGGAGAGTTTCACATGCATCATGTATGGCCAAGCAAGGATGACATCAGTTGACGCAGTACGAGCCAAGATGCTGAGGAAAATGGTCGGTGCTGACAAAGTCCTGGACTCAAAATCAAAAGTAGACCTGGAACGCCTGCCACCCCCAAAAGTCTGTCTCATCCCACATGTGCAAAGGGCCAACTACAGAGTGGCCTGCTACAAGAGAGCAGACGAAGCAATAATAGAGAGTCCCAAACCATATCATCCAGGCATGGGCTGGGAGAAGACAGGAGAGGAGGAGGTGTTGGAACCTGTCTGGACAATTGGACCCATCCTCCCGCCTTCTCTTGTTGAGGTGCTGGCTCAGAGAGCAGAGTCAGAAGAGCAGGCAGCTCTTGACAAGGTAGCTCATTCCAACAATGAAGAGGATGGAGAGTTTGAACAAAATGATGAGGATGAAGAGTTGGAAGAAATAGATTTAGAAGATCTCTTCAGTGATGATGAGGAAGATGAGTAGTATAGGTCAACTTTTATTATTTATTTATTATTTTAGTATTTATATGAACTATTGTTTGTTTATATATTATAATATTCGTTTTTTTGGCCATAAATAATTAAAAAAACAGTCAATAATATTATAATGACATTATGTTGACATTATGACATTATGTCTAATGTCATCACTAACCATTCCATTAAATGTCTGGTCAGAATTATATCGAAAAATGTGTCCATTTGTCTCTGTAAGTTGTTTCCATCAAAAGTTATGCCACTTTATATCATATTTCGATTTTTCGGGTTTGGTGCAAAAGGTTGAAATGAAAGCATTTTGGACATTATTTCAGCTTGGTACCCAATATAATATTAAAATAGACACTTGAATGATAAAGAAATAACAGGTTGTGAAAAGAAATGCACCCTATGTGCTTAAGAAAATGAAAAAATAGTTGGTCCTCTACACATCTTTGGCCATTTTTTGCTATTTTTGTCTAAAAATAGGGTCAATATGTTGTCAAATGTCAAAAATAACCATTCCATTACATTCCTGGGGTCAGAATTGTATGGAAAAATGTGTTCATTTGTCTCTGTATGTTGTTTACTTCAAATGTTATGCCACAGTCTATATCATTTTTAGATTTCTCGGGTTCCGGTCGGGTGCAGCAAAGGGTTAAAAATGAAGCCTTTCGGACATTATTTCAGCTTGGTACCTGGCAGATTCTGAAAATAGACACTTTAAGGATAAAAAAAAAACAGGTGGCATAAAAAAATCCGGGGGGTGCGCGTGGACCCCTATTTCCATCTAGACTAATAGGCCTACTTGATTATATGCCAAATGTTTTTGAACGTAATAAGCTTTTTTAATTAATGTAATGAGCTTTTTTATAGTTGAATCTGATGCCCAAACATAAGAAATTAACTTACTTGACCACTTTTAACTTTTTTTTCATGTTTTATTTTTTTATATAATTTATTGTTATTCCATCATTTACATATAATATAATAATAATATAAATATATAATATATATAAGTGATTTTACTACTTTTGACTATGTCTTGTCCAAATATGTGGATTTAGAGGTTTTTGCCAAAAAAGTACCTGTGGATTTAGCTGTTTTTGACGCAAAAAAAAAATGTATTTGGTAAAAACACATAAAAAGACTAAAGTGACATTTTTGAAAAAAAAATGTTTTATTCATTAACTAATAACCTTATCATTTTCATTAAAATAAAATGACTGAACTTGAACATAGAAGCCTGATAAAAAATGGTCATTTATAAGAAAAGTGGTCAAACGGATTTAGAGGCTTTTGCATCTAAACTCTTCGTATATACAAAGTATATATATAGTAAATGAGTATAAGCTATATATTTGTATATATATATATATATATATATGTGTGTGTATTGATATATTATTAATAAATAACTAATCAATAATTAATGTGTATAACTCAACCAAACTCTATAAAGGTATTGGGTTTGATCCCTATCAAGCCAACTTGTTGTTTTTTACTACCCCTTGTATTTCTGATTCCTGGCTACTCTGCAGTTGTTGTTTTCTTCTTAGACTACAGCACTATATTTTTTTGTAGCTACTCCAATTGTAATGTATGTTTTTATTGTTCTCAGCCTCACTTCAGTTGCTTTGGATAAAACAACAATAACAAACAGTTATCATAATGATAACTGTATAGCCATTATCAGCCTTCCCTTTAAAGGGAAAGCTGCTCTATCAGTTCAATAGGCTGTATATATGGAGCGGTTGTATAATAGATGCAAAACATAAAGTAGTTAAATTAAATGTGATCAGCGGGGCTGAAACGCACTGTGTTCTAAAAATACATACAAACGATACATATTTGATGGATTTATCTTCATCTTTATTCAATAATTTATATTACTTATGTATAAATGAGCACTACAGTTCACACAAAATGTGTTTCAGTCATGTTCAACTTTACCTCACGCTCTACACTTTATGTCGTCCCACACACGTGCGCATACATATGCTAGTGTATCACACACAGTCACACACAGGAAATAAAAAAAATGAAAAAACAACAACCAAAAAGATCATCAATTTCAGAAAATCACATACAGTTTTTAAACATAAATATCAAATTTGCGGTCACTCTTCTAAAAACATTTCAGCTTTTGACATTTACTCTCTGAGACAGATTCAGTTCTTCCTGGAGAAAGCTCTTCAAACGCTACCAGTATGTTTGTGTGTGTGTTACGTGTTAGGTGTGTGTGTATGTGTGCGTCAGGTGTGTGTATATGTGTGTGTCAGGTGTGTGTGTGTGTGTGTGTGTGTGTACATCAGTGCTCTGTAGTTGCTGGCTGGCTGTGGGCTGCTGCTGCGATGCTGCAGGGTGGGAGTCACAGAGGCAGCACTCTGTTGTGCGCGCTGGCCCTCGTGCTGAGGTTGTTTAGTCTTTTCCTCCGGTATAGGGTCCTCATGGCGAGGCCGGGGGCGGCCGGCCCGCGGGGGATGTAGCGGCCGCAGGACAGCACCTCCAGGGCGGCGGCGCGGAACTGAAATGCACACGCGGAGCGAACGCACGCGTGTGAAGAAATGCACACAAACACGGCAAGCCCAGCGGCACAAAGTTCCCAAATTCATTCCACTCAAACTATTGGTCTTTTTAAATGTATTTATTTATTTTTTACTGAGTGTCACAAAGAGATATGTCCCCGCAGGTGGGCGTAGGTCCATCTGCACCGGCGCCACGAGGGCAAAAACATGAACATCAACAAACATTGGAGAAAAAAAATACAAAATCAGACTAAAAGTTACCTGCTTGTTGGACAGGAAGTAGATGATGGGGTTGTAGACGGGGCTGGTCTTGGCGAAGTACATGGGCATGGTGGCCAGCAGCGGCGGGATGTGGAGCTCCGGGTCCACCACCACCACCACCGACAGGACGGTGTAGGGCATCCAGCAGACGAAGAAGGCGGTGATCATGAAGAACACCATCCGGATGGCTCGCTCGTTCTCCTCCACGCACGAATGGCCGCCCTGGAGCTCCACGCTGCGGTTCAGCTGGCGTGAGACACACACACACAACCATTTCTTTACGCTCATATCATATAGCACAGAGGAGACAAGGCCTTTGTGGAAGAGGCTTTCATCCAGAGGGACTTACGAGTGAGGCTCAGAGAAATCAAAGCACACGATCAAAATTGCTGCACAACCAAGTTTCTAAAACATAGATAAAAATGACAACGTTCAAAGTTATCTACAGGGATCAGAAAGATGAGGTAAGTAGGATTTCAGTTGACTCGGTGTGTGGTTCTGAGGAATCTGAGGACGCCGCTGCACCCAGCCATACCTTCCTCATGGATTTGAGCACTTTAGCGTAGCAGTAGATGATGACGATCACCGGTATGATGAAGCACAGCAGCGTGTAGAGGATGAGGTAGCTGTAGTTGCTCCAGGACCGCTCCTCCCAGCCCAGGGAGCAGGAGGTCTGCACCCCCTCCGGTCCGTAGGAGCTCCAGCCCAGCAGCGGCGCCACGGCCCAGAACAAGCAGAAGACCCAGACGAAGAGCAGGCCCATCCGGCTCCTCCGCATGTTGAGCTTGAAGCCCGCCTGGGGCTTGCATATCACGTTGTAGCGCTCGTAGGCAAGCAGGGTCAGAGTGCAGAGAGACACCAGACCTGCAGTAGGAAGCAACGCCATGTCAAGAAATACAATCAAAAAAAAATGTCTACATTTTATATTTTTATTTATTTATTTATTAGATAGTGTGAGTAGCCTTATTGTTTATTCTTTTTCTACACTGGACAACTTTTGGTAAAATTGTTTTCCTTTTTTTTTTCATGCGTGGCGATAAAGTCAAGAGAAGTCATTTAAAGGCTTTTGTCTTCCTAACATTTTGATAGCATCCATAATGTGTACTGCTGTGGAAAATGGGCCATCTTCCCACGAGAGGCTGATCCAAAAAACCTGGTGAAATGCGAGTAGTTATAAATTATATCAAACATTTAAGTTGTCAGACACTTACGTTATGACATATTGTTAAACAAGTCTCATATCCCTGGCCTTCTAAATTAAATGACTATGAAATATGTATAATAAAATATGTATAATAAATATGTATAATAGTTTGAGTGCTAGGAAGTCTAAAGTGATGTCCAAATTGCGTGTTGAGTGTCATCGCATCTCAATGGTGTTTTACACTCATGACACTTTTACATCTATAATGTTCAGGTTGCAATGCATCATGGTCCTTCACTAAGTGGGGGCACTATAATGACATTAAGTGAGTGTTCAAAGTGAGTAAATGTCGCCCAATATTGTTCACCAACGTGTTTTATTGAGCCACTCTTGACCATGGCTCTGTGGCAGATGAAACGTTGAACCTGGAGGTGTCTTCTGACCGCTAGGGGGCGCCCATTAACACAGAGGCAGGACGTCACTAAAAAAACTCATTAACAATCAACAGGCACGCGGTTCAACACCGGTCCTTATTAAACATCCACGTTAGTGCACTACATATTAAACGGGCTGGGCCCTAAAGTGACAGACTTAATAATTAAAAGGCTTCTTCTCTTGCGATCAGCATATGTGTCCCTAATAAGGCCCAGGCCTGAATGTAAAGCTGAAGAAAATTGGTTTTCTACACAATATTTAAAAAAAACAAATGCAAAAAAAAACACAGTTTCAACACAGAAAACCCCCCCCCCCCACAACTTTATTAGACTTACCAAAATAATTCACTGCAAACCCCTGAAAGACGCAGACCGCGTCGCCCAGGAAGAAGGAGCCGCGGTAATTGGTGATGGTGACAATTAGCGAACCGCAGAGGGCGATCATGAGGTCCGACACCGCCAGGCCCAGGATGATGGCGCTCATGGGCCCCAGCACGGACGGGCTCCTCAGCACCACGGCCACCACCAGGGAGTTGTTCAGCACCGACAGCACGGTGTTGACCCCCATGAGGACGGACAGCACGCTGTAGCCCAGCCGCGGGAACACGGTGGGCGCCGCGGGGACCCCCAAGAAGTCCGGACCGGAGGGGGAGTCCGGACCGGAGGGGAAGTCCGGACCCGGAGTAACGCGGCTGCTGTCCATTATGGCTCCCCGGATCAACTGACCCCCAGCAGCAGCACTCACACCTCCCTAGCCGTCCTGCTCCCAGTCCTAGTCCGTGATCTTATCTCTGTTGATCCCGGTGGGATCTGGCTCTAGGGATCCCAGGACTTGGCTAAGGCCCCTATCGCAAGATCTCCCCCCCCCCCCCCCCCCCCCCCCCCCCCCCCCCCCCCCCCCCCCCCCCCCCCCCCCCCCCCCCCCCCCCCCCCCTGGCGCCACTTGTCTAATTGGGCTCAAAAACCAATATAGAAAAGTGACATGATGGAGGCTTATTCTAAGAAATAATCATAAAACTGACCCATAATGGCAATTGCAATGTGAAAGGCTGAAGGCCTGTCAGGCTGGTCATCTGGCCGCATGATCATGGTCATCACTGTATGATCAAAAAGATGGAGGCCCACTTGTTTCAATTCAATGAAACAATGCTGTTACACCAGTCTACATATAGTCTTTGTTTGGATTCATGAATCAATATTTTACTTTAAAATCACTTGGTCATTTTTTTGGTCATTAATTTCAAAGAGCATCACATCTGGAAGTGACCCCAATACCTACATTTTTGATTGCATGCTTATCTTTTCCTTTTAAAGGTCATGATTACATAAACTACGATTATTTTCACTACCAGACGCCGCAAGACCCTATTATATTATATCTGTTATATCAACTTGAATGTCTTAAGTCTTTTAGCAAGTCCCCATATGTCTTGCAGCCTTTCGCCTGCAGGGTACTGTGCATCTAAATGCTGGAAACATTTCCTCAAGAACTGCGACCGCACCATTGCTCATGTATCGGTCCTGGTCAGCAGAATCTGTGTCATTATGTTCAATAATACAAATGTATCACATTGCTTTTCTTTAATGCTTCGTTCTCATGATACTAGTCAAAGCCTCCTTTCATTATCTTATAATCAGTACTGAACAGAACTTAGATTTTTGCTTTATAAATGTTTATTGTCATTATAGTTATTATATTGCTATGTTCTCGTTATAATTATGATATTATTGAACAGTAAGTACAAAAATCTCAAACAAACCACAAATCTGCCTCCAATAATTACAGATATAAGCTATGTAGCAGTATTGCCTATAATAAATACACCCCATCGTCATGTTGAAGTGAATACAAATGAGAAAAATGCACAATAAAACAATGATGTCGATCACATACATTCAAGCATTCCCTGTTTTCAAATAAGAAATCTAAGGCCATGTCTGCTGTATGACATACAAAAACAATACAAATAATACATAAACAATAAACCCTAACCTTAACCCTAACCACCGAAAAACACTATCATACAATCTGTGAAATGTATTAAATCTACGCTCTCTACAAATCAAACACACATTTTCTCTTTGCAATATTCTTTCCAAAAATAAATATGATGCTCTACACATAACATGATATTTAGTGTGTAAAGCACGCGCATGCTAAAAGCAACTGCAGAAGACCGTCTCCCGGGGCGATAGCGTGTAATCTAATTTGTTTCTCGCTAGGAAAACAGAACGTATACAATCCTACCACCGCTCATATCTGATACCGGTTATTCTGTTACAATGTTGAGCTGGTCTTTACCAATGGCCAAAGAAAAAGCATTGCAAGATCCAAGTTCAAGGAATCATTAATCCTCTGTGGAGAACTTGTGGAGCCATCAGTATGCATCACGCCTCTCCCCAGTTTCAGTATGCATAATTGATGAGGCGAAGAGATAGAAAAAAAAGTAAAGAGTGATCTTGTTAGGAAGCAAGAAATAGGTAGGCTGTCGTCAACAAATTGGGAACTATACTAGAAACAACATCGCCGCCTATCAGTACTCATTATTGGTGGGAGGACAGTAACGCATTTGAGTTTACATACTGACAGGCTGCACTGCTGCATAGTGCTGCATAGTGCTTGTTACTGTATAGACTTTCTATCTGGAATAAAATGACTATTTCAGGTTCAACCGAAATAGAGCCAAATAGTATGAAATAGTACTATGCCAATACTGAATACTTTTTACCATTATATTTACTATAGTCTTTACACATGTACCAAAAAACGTAGCATACTTTCTTGCTATACATTAAGGTGCAAACGTGTACTCGAGTAAACGAGTACTCGTCAGGCAAACCATAAACGATCGAAAATCATGTTAATTTTTCGGACATCTTATCAATACATTTTACATTATGTTGATATGTATTTTGGCCAAGTTTTAAAGAAGGACATATAATTAAATAGTTTAAGATAAAGCCTTCACCGTTGCATATTAGTGTTGAGAGGTTCGTTCGCCGTAACGTTTAGTGGCTGGCCAGGGAAGGTGGATTTCCCCCGCGTTCGACAAGATTTACAATAATGACCGCCCGCCAGTTACATCCCAACATAAAAACTGAACGTAAAATGTATATTAGCACAGTGCTACTGTGGTGGGGTATTAAAAGAATCACACATCTCAATACCAGTTTATGTAGCTTGAAATAACTTCACTATCGTGGACGCCAACAAAAGTACACGAGTCAACGAGTACACGAGTACTCACTGAGATTTGGACCGTGTATTCGATTAGAGTTTTTTGGTATTTCCTTTCCCTAGTATACATATAACCATCTGCCCTTTCTCCCACAGACACAAACATATCATTAAATACACTGTGAATGAAAATGATTATGGAAAAGGTGCCTGGAGAAGAAAACAAATTTGATTTGAACAATTTTGGCCTAGTAAACAGTATCTGCGTTCTTGTAATACTAAAATATTCTAGTTGAAGTTGAGTATACATATTAAAAGCAGGACTGTGCCAGTCTAAATATTACCAATGACAAGCTGATGCTTATTAATATTCAAGTCACTAGTTTTTGCATTGGGTAAAATGCAGCCTAGGTAAATATGGAACCGCCCCCCCCCCCCCCAAATGTGCGGGAATCACAATTTGACGAGCGCATGATGAGAGACCGGTGCACTGGCCCTTCCAGAGGTACCAGATCAGGAGGAGGAAGACAGGGAAGGGAAGATGGAGGCTAGTCCTGGTGCGGCCGGCTCCCGTGGTTGGGCCCTAACGGCGCCTCGTGCTGCAGTGGCGTGCGGCGGGGGAAGAAGGTGTGCTGGAAGTCGTAGTTGAGCAGGCAGCTGATGGACGGCATGTAGATGTCGGCGAAGCGCGCCAGGCGCCGCGAGAAGTACGTGGGGTTGTGGTACGTGCGGAAGAGGCTGCCGAACTGGGCGTTGAAGATGTCCTTGGACTGTGATCTACCAACAGACAATAGACAAGGGAAGTCTGAACAAACCAGGAACCTGTCACGGTCTAGGATTCCCCTGGAAGGAGACGTCGCATTGGGACACATACCTCATGTTGTCCCTCTCTTTGATCCACTCCTGCACGACGGCCTGAGACACTGGATCCCGGTTCACCTGTAGCACAACGCAGCAGAGGAAGAGCACGCCTTCAACACCCACAAAAACCACAGTACAACTGGAACTCACACAGGAGAAAGGGAGTGAGAGAGAGAGAGAGAGAGAGAGAGAGAGAGAGAGAGCCACGGATCTGACCTGCATGCATTCGATGAGGCCAGTGAGCGCCTGCACCCAGCTCATCATGTGCACGTACTGCTCCGTGTTCATGATCTTGATCTCCTTGCGCAGCTCGGGAATGATGGCGCCCGTCCGCCAGCCATGCCTCAGCGTCAGGTCCTGCAGAACACACACACACACACACACACACACACACACACTTCAGCGCAGGGCGGGAGTATCCACGGAAACACATCAACTCGACTCATTCCCAGAACCCCAGCCGGGCAATATGATGGTTACATAAGCTTGCATCATTGACACCGTATCGTATAAAAGTTTGTTTTGTTTGTTTGTTTTTTTACTTGGGACTTCTCTCTATCGACATAGTGCATAGTACATGAGTATTAAATAAATACGAGGACATAGGAGTTATTTGTTTGTGTGTGTTGTTGCTGTTGTTGCTGCTGTGTGCCTGATGTTGCCACTCACAGCCAAGTCGCTGTAGATGTGATCCCCAAAGTAGAGCACTTTTGACCCTCTCCATCCTGTGAGCCTCAGAAACTCGTAGAGGTTCCCCTGAAGAACGCAGACACATTTCATGAGTACATAGGGCAGGCCAGGGCAGTATACGGAATAGCAGCGGTTCACAGTACACACAACGGTTTTATACCGGTGCGCCAGATTTGTTTTTGTTAGGGTAGTGAACCCCATGCACTCACACAAATCTAGAACTGCAAATGTGTGTATGGCATAAATGTACAATGTAAATATGCATGCAAAAAGTTCCAGTTTAGCAAGTGACATGGGTCTGTGCATTATTTTGTTCATGTATTATTCACATAATACGCATTTCCATTTTAGGACTTTGTGACTTTGTGAATCCTGCACTACAGCATTCCTAATAAACGGTAAAATAGGCGCGTTTTAAACACCTGTTTGTAGATCTGTCCCTTCTCCAGCCGGTGGATCCTGTCCCAGAGTAGCACACCTTTGTCTGTCACGCGCCTGAACGGCCTGGTGGATTAAAGGGCACCAACACACATCTTAAACACAGACATTATCAAACAATGTGTACGCAACGTACACGCACACACACACACACATGCACGCACCTGGCCATGCACGCACACACACACACACGCACGCACGCACGCAAGCGAAAGCTACCGCAGTTCCTTGAGTAAGTTATACTTCTGAAGTTATTCGAAACAATTTACACGTTCCACGCCAATGCTTGCATTTACTTTAACGACTCCTGTGAAAAACACGAGGCAAGACATTTTTACGATCAGGTCACTAAGTTATAACTCACCGAAAATGGCAAAATATAAACATTTCAGTGTTTCCGAAGTGTCAAGCAAAAAAATCGTACAAAATAAAAATACAACTAAGAAAGAAAAAATGTGCTATGTGTGGCTACTGCAAAGCAGAGTTCTCGCTCACGGCACCACATCAATGCTTGTAAATTGAAATACAACGACTGACGGCTGCAGTACACTTGCTTATTGGGAGGTTAAACAGGTTCTGTGTAGTGAGCTAACACTAGCTTATTGGAGAAATGAGGGAAATGGAAGCAAACTAAAGCTTTATTCCAGCCGTCTCTCGCACAGTTGAGGCTAAAAATATCATGAGCGTGATAGCGAATCACGGCTCACGCACGAATATTACACAATACACACAGGATTAGAGCTTATGTATAATCAGGATACAGGGCTGTGTGCATTTAAGCATGTAAGGGATGATGGTGTGTACACACATATGCACATGCACAGCCAAGAACGGCCACACATATGCCCACACACACATACACACACACACACACACACACATATACATACCCACACCACACCCACATAACAACACACACACCCATACTTACTTTCTTCTGTCATTAAAAAACCCAGGTTTGTCTGCCTGCACAATGACCACATCAAACAGGTCCCTCCAGTCCTTCCCCACGATGTAATTCATGCCTCTGTCCCTGTAAAACAGTTCAGCGGTTTGATGCAGGTCCGCCGTGGGATCAGTCACATCTGAAGTCTTGTCATTGGGGGGGGAGATGTCCCTTAGCACTGAGCTCAAAGAGACCAGCGATAGCACTGAGTCAAACAATCGCTAACAAACCTTCATGGGGGGGGGGTTCCAAAAGTTCCTATAGTTGCCAACATTTTTATAAAGCCGTCCCCTGAGAGGGCACAAGACGATAATTGGATACAATGGATGCAGACTTTGGATACAGACAAAGAGTCTGGCCCATTATTTTCAACCCTTCCTATTATTTTTGCCTTCAGATTAGTCTCAGAGAAGTTTGCCAACTAGCAACTCAACTAACTATTAATGACCCTGAGGTTTGAAAGATTTTAATTTCCTCATTTCAACATCCCACAAACATTCATATCCACTGCAACTAAAGATTATATTTTTGTAATTCCGGCACTTTTTTGTAGCATCTTGTACATATAGCAACATTTCAACCTATGAGCCATAATGAATGCAAGGGTAGCTTTTATACACCTACCTAATCAATTCAGTATAAAATAACTCGACACATAGGATCATAAGATTGTGTCTGGACTCAAAAGTAAGATTAACGCACAAGCGTATTGTGAGGTGGAGCACTACTTGCCCAGTGTTGTGGAGGGTGCAGTCAGTAAATGTAGCAATGTCTTCAAAGATAAGTTGAATTAGTCATGTTGGTGACTGAGCCTCGGGGAGGGACTGGAAATGTGTGAGTGCAGCAGTTGAGTTGACTGAGCTGTGGTTGGACAACTCCTAATTATTTTTGAACAAAAGTGATGGCTGCAGTGGGGGGCAGGATAGTTTAGTGGTTAGGTGTTGACTCCTGTTTAAAAGGTTCTGGGTTCGAATGCCAATGTCTGCAGTCCACCTGAAGGCACCCTTGAGCAAGATGTCCGACTAGGAGTCAGGCACTTGCTGATTAATTACATGTATCTACAAGTAAACAACAAGTTAACAAAATATAGTAAATAGCAATAGTGTTATCCTGGTCTTTCTGATTGCTATCGCTACTCTGGGCTCTGCCCAGTTGCTACTTGCTCATGCAGCGCTTGTTACTGCTGATGTGCTTTGTGCTCAGCCTCCCTTGTAAATCACTTTGGATACATTTGTCTGGCAAATGCGAAGTTATGTTAATGTGAAGGGTTACATAGTAGCAGGTGTAAGGCTCAGGTGGACCACCCCATTGCATACATCTGGCCAACTCACACAAAGTCTAAGGGGCTGTTGGTGATGAGGAACATCTTTTTCCCGTCCTCCGCCAGCTTCTTCAGCACAGCATGGCTCTGCTCGCCATAGCAGATGTATCTGTCTGAGGAAAGACGGCAAAGCGCACGCTCACACCTTTTTGTATTCAAAAATATCTCCATAACTTCCACAAGGTTTCTGATAACGACTACGTCGAACATGCTTGCATTTTTTTTCCCCCACCACTACTAGCTCTCACCATGTACAAAATAAATAAATAACACAAGCACGTTCTGTGTGTTGTTATTACTATTAATCTTTACCTATATCTGCTTCCACAGCCCGGTACATAATGCCCTTGACATGAACATCTCTTATGGCCGCCTGTGAAAAGATAGGGGGGGGTTGGAAAAATATAACGCTAACATTTCAGCTAGGAGAATCTGGGCACTTATCGACACAACAACAGCGTTAGCATTCAGACCTTGTCGTCAAACACTTGTTCCATATAAAGTAGCTGTTCCTACAAGCACAGCCGGGGCAAACTGTTTGGATAACCGGTTCAGAACACTGAATACAAATGGAACGAATGAAAATCAAATTGCTGAGGTTTTGCTCCTTTACACAGGATAAAAAAAAGACAAGTGATTGGATTTTAAATTGTGTGTGTGACAACCGGCCCCTAAAATGATTGGGGATTGCACCGGGTTGCTAAACACTTCAATAAAGGCTTCTGGGAAATGTAAGACAAAACTGTGTTATGTGTTTTTTTGTGAGGGGTGACAATCAAAAAAAGTAAAGATACTGTTCAAGAAAGAAAAGTTATGAGTGCAGGTGGCGAAGGAAAAAGGTGTCAAGTGAGTGAGATCTGAGCAACACTCAGCAGGCAGTGGAAACGCAGACGGACGGGGGTTAGCTGACAGATGAGCTGTCAGTCACAACATGGCATCATCGCTTATTGACAGGATCCTTGTGACGGCGGCCAATCAGAACAAGAGCACAGCACAGACTCCCTCTGAAGTTACTGAGCCACCAGAAACAACAGATGCAGATGGTGGGAGGAGCTAAAATTAGACACTGTTCCTCAACCCCCCCCCCGCCCCCCTCATCTCCACACAGCTATAAATAGGCCCATTTTTCTTAGTGACTTCCTGAGATTAGCCACAGCGCCAAACAAGACAGACACATAGTACATGTAGTGCACATGCCTACACTTATAGTCACATGCACAGTGACACGTGTGTACACAAAGGGGAGAGTTGAGTTTGTGTGGGGCATAGTTCTTAGGCATATGATATTGTAAAGTATACTAATCAATACATTCTTCAAGTATACTAATCAATACATCAAGTTGAACCCGCCACCAACCCTGGGACGCATCAAGCGAGCAGTTAGGATGTTCATGCCTTCCCTCCAGAAATAACTGGAACCAGTTATTTCACATAAGAGTAATCAAGTAATCATACACCTGGTATCTGCGGTCCAGATATCCAGTGTCAGGGACAGATAACAAGCTGGCATCAACTCTGACAACACTAATACAACTCACCATGATGAAAGCTCAACGCTGCACTGTAATTCAGTCCGGGCTGTTATGTGCACTCTGACGGACAGCTTGCCGCAAAGAGTGCACAACGTATGTTTTATAGGTTCAGCGAATCCTAATAGTTTCCATGACAACTAAGGCTTGTGAATTGATTGCAAGTGACACATCATGTGTCATGGAGTAACGGTCAGGGCTGGACGAAACCCATTTACTGACGACGTGGTCACATGAGCTCACACCAACCTGCAAATGTGTTTTTTTTGTGATCAGATTTCAATTTTGTATCCTGATATCGGGCATTTAATATCTAATAGATATATATCGATAACGATATACATCACAATATAGCATGTTTCCTGGTATTTTCTAATTTCTTTCCATCCCTTTACTGTAATGCAGCCTTTAAAACCAGGAAAAGAGCACCCTTATGCCATATCACGATATCCAAAATCTAACACGATATCTAGTCTCATGTCACGATAGCGCTATAACATCTATAGAGTTGCCCTGCTCTGCATGAGAGACACCCTTTGAAGAACAACAATCGCGTACGATCTGAGTGAGTCTTCACCTTGACGTCTTTATACAGATGGACCGGCTCGTAGTCGATGTTGTGTCTCATGAAGAAGTCGTTGACGCAGGACAGCAGCGTCATCTCTGGCAGCGAGAAGATGTCCATGAACTGCTTCAGGGTGTAGCCGTGGGAGCTCTGTGCAGCAGGGGACATGGGACAACAGCACTGTTCAGGGGGTTGCGATGATGCGTCCTATTGATGGGTTATGACATGTGTGGCCAGATGGCCTATGGTCAGGGTGCTTGATTCACAGCTGAACCCTTCTGGGTTCAGACCCCAATGTCTTGTTAGGGCTGGGCAATACTTCAATATTATCCTTTATTGCCTGTGAATGGTATTGTATCGTCATGCAATGAAGATATCGACTTATCGGGATACCCAATTTTATATTTATAAGAATTATGATGAGATATGCCCTTAAAATCATCAAATATGGGGTTTGAAACGTCAGTTTCCGAAAGGAAAACTAGTTTTAGTCTGATACCATACTTTAAACTTCCATGTACTTCAATGTAATGACCCTCAGTTAGACTGTTTAGAATGGTATCTTTAATTCATATTGGGATTTTATCAATATTGCATCGAAAATTCCCCATAATTATCATGATGTTACATTTTTCCATATTGCCCAGACCCATTGTCTTGTAAATAACATGTATCTAAAAAAAATGTGTACGTTGCTTTGGCTAAAAGCGTCTGCTGAATGACTAAATCAAAAGGTATGCAGTAGATCATAGCAGCAGGTGTGCAAGAGGATATTCACCTTGCCGTAGAAATCGCTCATGTTCTCCAGAGGAACATGGCAGCCGTCATACATGGCGATGACCTCCTCGTCAGGTACGGGGTGAAGACCCCTGGACATGAAAACAGCCTTTAAGACTTTAAATCGATACAGATATTTATTGCAATTTGCATGCAAACAATAAAAAGCTATATCCACATTTTCTTTTAAATATTTTCCTACAAAGCCACCTTCATTTATGTGAATAACTTATAATTATAATATATATATATATATATATATAATTATAATATAATTGCAACACTTACTAATTGCAAACTATCCACTACATTATTACGTATATGTTGTGTGTGGTACCTGTACACTGTTCCCAACTGAATGTAGTGAAATGCATCAATCTTCATTAACAGCGCCTAAAGAATAATAAAAAAAGCCTGAATGATTCAATTATCCAGTGACTGTTGGGCCTCCGATACTATTGTATGGTTATAAAGTAATGCTTACCTTTTGAACATCGTAATGTAATCCCCTAACAGCAAAGTTGGGGACGTATTCGTACTCTCGAAGGCCCTCTGGGTACTGAAAGTGAATACAAATCAAACATTCATTGCCAGGATGACCTCTAGCTGCGTCACACTTAACAAAGGACGGATAACTAAAAACTACAACATAAATCAACTTTTAGTTAATGCAACTAAGTTTGTTTATATTATAACGCTTATCTAATGCAATGCTCTAACCTCGATTATAAAAGGGAAGATTTGAGAACATGCTGTTTATTTGTATTTATTCATCCATTGACCCAACCACGGCCTTAACCTGTAGTGCACATAAATCGCATTCATCGCTGTGCACTGGAGTATTTAATGAGCAGGAGTTTTTAGTGAAAGGAAACTTTTGACCTCAAGGGCAAATGCCATGAATTGCAAGAACATTGACTGCATAATAAGACATAGCTTAGTACTGCTCCAACCAGGGCATGATCATTACTGCTGACTTATTATGTGATTTGTCAAAAGGAAACTCATAAAAATACTCGCCAGTAGCCTATAGGGTGGAATAAAAGTGGGCTATCCACCGGAGTGTATACAGTACACTCTTTACATATCCTGGCTATCCTGTGGTAAGCTCATCACAGAAAGGCAGCCACCAACCCTGTGCTCCGCGATCAGGAGGTCTCTGGCTATGTTGAAGATGAGGGTGTGGAGTTGGCTGGAGTAGAAGGCCAGCGTGTAGTCGTAGTCAAACCCATAAATCTCGATGTCTCCAAGACTCATTTCGTTGTTGGCAAAAATAGTGTCTGGGTTGACAGCGTTTTTGCATATCTCCGGGATCAAGTCTAGAAAGGGGAACGGGGCGTATGGTTAATATGACGGGTTCGGGAAGGAATTGTGAGTAACTGTTCAATGATGTGTGTGTGCGTGTGTGTGTGTGTGTGTGTGTGTGGGGGGGGGTTACATTACATAATACCAGTGTATTCATGCAGGGATCAACATTGACCGCAACAGCATTGCATCGAACACTGTGCATGCTTTCAATAGGCCGGAAAAATGTATCCACGTATGTATGCATGGGAAATCATACTATCAGCATGAAATAACTTATTGGTATTGATGAAACATTACATAATGTGTTATTAACCACTGCAGGACTGCGACCCTGGTCTGCTAAGCCAGCCCTGTGCCCACAGCGATGCAATAATAAGCGAATGTTGACAGCCAGAATTGACATTTTGCAGAAGACATCTTGAGCTGGAGGATATGTCTGTCTAAACTGCACAGCTTATGTGTGTGTGTGTGTGTGTGTGTGTGTGTACTTTGGGTACTTTTTGTGTGTGTGTGTGTGTGTGTGTGTGTGTGTGTGTGTGTGTGTGTTACCTTCAGTTTTCTTTCTGGTGTCATTATACACAGCCCAGAGACTTTGAGCCACATCTGGGCCGCTGGAGGAGGAGGAGCTGCTGTAGTACAGCACCGAGCCTTGCCGTGTCACCGGGACGCGCCTGCAGGCTGCGCGGTACCGGGCGCGCGCGGTCCGGCCCGTCAGCACGGCACCGCAGAGACTGCTGGACCTCTGCAGACAGCCCCTGGTCTTTAACAGGGCCGACATGGACAGCGACGCCATGGTCTGTCTGTCTGTGTGTCTGTCTGTGGCGGTAGCCAGTAGCTTGTAGGGCGAGGTGTTGTGGTTGAGCTACAGACGCCAGCAGGCAGCAGCACGCCTCAGCACGCCTCCTGGCGCATGACGTCACTTCCCGCGTGTCACGTCCAGTTGGTTGACAGCGACAGCCGACCAATGGGTGGCTGATTATAACGCTGTTATAATACTGTTATAATACTATACTGTCTGCATTATTACATAATTACACCAGCAGGCAGTTAATACGTATTAGCAACGCATGTACTATTAACTGATAACTGATAGCTAAACACTAATAATAACTGATAACTGATTCTACTGATAACTGATTAGTGATAACTGATAACTAAACACAAATAAATGATAACTGTTAACTGATCACTGATCACTGATAACTGATCACTAATAACTGATTACTGATAACTGATAACTGATCTAATTAACTAATCACTGAACTACACGTAAAGACATAAAGGACCACCGTCATTTTTCGTTCATACATGCAAGTCCACGTCTCTCTCTCTCTCTCTCTCTCTCTCTCTCTCTCTCTCTCTCTCTCTCTTCTCTCTCTCTCTCTCTCTCTCTCTCTCTCTCTCCCCCCCCCCCCCCCCCCCCCAGTACAGGTCCATGTAGTAGGCTACTAGTGGTGCTGGATGGTCTGATTCCCATCCCTTCACTACCACCATGCGGACGGGGAGAGACGTCCTGATCCAACGGTCCTCATTGCACAACCATGGCCTGGTTTCTCAGCGATGAGCTATGACGAGCAACCCGGAATAAAAAACACACACACAACATCAGAAAAAAGACATCAGAAAAAATAAAATAAATGTGCAATATTAATTGTTTAGCCAAAGTTTTCATCATGCATCAGCATCCCCTATAATAATCCTCCCCTCGCGTTGCCATCAACATGTCCCCCTGCCAACGACAACCTTGCATATAATTGTACCCATAACAACCAGTATTTTTTAAATACATTTTAATAGTATGTTTAATACATTTTAATAGTATTTTAAAATACATTTGCCTATTATTTCCAGACAGAGATCCCGGAATAAAAATTTCAGCCAATGGTACGGAGCCACGATTTTCCCGGTAGCAAATTGTGGAGGAGCTCTCTGATTGGAGGGGGCGGTCCGATGCGCCGCGCCGCCATTGGTCGAGGCTGTTGCGTGGTGCGCTGTGATTGGCCCGCCGCTCTCCACGTCCGTTGACTCGGGGCTCTTGTTCTGCGCTCGTGCGGAGGGGCGGCCCGTCTTTCTTCCTCGTCCCGGTGCTGAAAGCCCGGCTTTTCGCTTCAAGGAGCTGAGAAGACGCATTGAAGTTTTTCCTCCCTTCAATTCACATTTTCCCCCCACAAAAACAAAATGCAACGCGTGTGGGTGATAGGCATCCTTTGTGCCTTTTTGGCGTTTGGTGAGTGTTTCCGAGACGACCGTTTCATTTATATGTATTGGTGCGGTTTGGGGTTTTGATAGCCGGCGGTTTTGGGAAGCTAATGTTAGCTTGCCTCCAAGACATGCGGGTCACTCAGTTAATTCATGCTTTGGACCTGAAAATTGTGTGTGTGTGTGTGTGTGTGTGTGTGTGTGTGTGTGTGTGTGTGTGTGTGTGTGTGTGTGTGTGTGTGTGTGTGTGTGGTGTGTGTGTGTGTGTGTGTGTGTGTGTGTGGCGGGGGGGGGTAGGGTTAATTATCCACCGTCCATCAAGTCTACTGTATGTATAGTGACTTACTAGCATTAGGCGCATGTCTTTCTAGTTCTTCAGTGAATAGACACACGCCCGTTATTGTCTGATAAATCACCATTCCTCCCCCCCCCCCCCCCCCCCCCCCCCCCCCCTTTCCAAAGCCATCCAGAGTCAAGTCTGTGTGGTCCATGTGCATGAACATATGGAAATGAGGGTTAGGCCTGCGTTTTAAATGCACACTCTATTGTCTCTCTTCACAGCCGCCGTGAAAGCCGAGGATGAGCTGGACATTGATGGGGCTGTGGAAGAGGATCTGGGTAAAAGCAGAGATGGGTCCAAAACCGACGATGAGGTCGTTCAGAGGTAGGTGCATGTAGGTTTATGGTGTCACATCAGGTGTGTTATAGTATCCTATAATGGGGATAAGGTTTCGTGTTGCCTTGCCAAGTCCACATCGGGTTTTTTCGCATTCTGGTTAAGCAGGGAATCCTGACATTGATTGCTATTGTCGTTATTAAATGAGCTCATGGTAAATGTAAACGCGATGCTGTATTTGCATGTATGCCATTTATTGGCACACAAGGAAGGGCACACTAAGCCTTTTGTTTTACGAGTTCGGCTTGACTAACATAGTACACTTAATTCGCATTGCACAACTTCCGTTCGCCCGCTCTCACTTAACTTGCTCCAACACGGAATAAGACCTAATGTTTGTGCAGAGGGTGTTGTACGTGCGTGATGATGGTTTGCTTTAAGCATCCTCTAGAGGGGGAGAGTGACAGATGTACTGCTTGTTGACAATCTTTTTTTTTTTCCTTCACTGCCGTCCCACAGGGAGGAGGAGGCTATCCAGTTGGATGGCTTGAACGCAGCGCAGATAAAGGAAATCCGGGAGAAATCGGAAAAGCACGTCTTCCAGGCCGAGGTTAACCGCATGATGAAGCTCATCATCAACTCCCTGTACAAGAACAAGGAGGTAAGCTGCACTCCCGGACCCCCCCCCCCCACACACTCTGTGTCAACGCTTGTATACTTTTCATTAGGGGGACCTGCTTCTAATGACCTGCATTATCTGCTGTGGTTGCTCTCTTGTAGATCTTCCTCAGAGAGCTGATTTCCAACGCCTCCGACGCTCTAGATAAGATCCGCCTGATGTCTCTGACCAATGACGAGGCCATGGCTACCAATGAGGAGCTCACCATTAAAATCAAGGTACATCAAGAAAATTATACATGTTTTCGTCAGACGATTGGATGTGTTTTATGTTGAAAATGGTTTGCCGAAACATAATTGCTCTGGTGGTGACTGACTGAACCTCTGAACCTCCCTCCAGTCCGATAAGGAGAAGAACATGCTGCACATCACCGACACCGGTATTGGGATGACGAAGGAGGACCTGGTGAAGAACCTGGGCACCATCGCCAAGTCCGGCACCAGCGAGTTCCTCAACAAGATGACGGAGGCGCAGACGGAGGACCAGTCCACCAACGAGCTGATTGGCCAGTTCGGCGTAGGCTTCTACTCCGCCTTCCTGGTGGCTGACAAGGTCATCGTGACGACCAAGCATAACAACGGCACCCAGCACATCTGGGAGTCGGACTCCAACGAGTTCTCGGTTATCGAGGATCCCCGCGGGGACACCCTGGGCAGGGGATCAACCATCACGTGAGTTGCCCCCCCCCCCGCCCCCTTACCGTCTACTGGGTTTGATTCAGGTGTTAAAACCTGATTATCCAGCAGCCGTTGAAGATTTGTAAGAGTTAAAGGTGCTGTTATTTAGGTGTATGTGTTTGTGTGTAAAATAATGAGGCATTGTTGTCTACATTTTTAGACTGGTCCTTAAGGAGGAGGCCTCGGACTACTTGGAGCTGGAGACCATCAAGAACCTTGTGAAGAAGTACTCTCAGTTCATCAACTTCCCCATCTACGTGTGGGCCAGCAAGGTGACTATCCCAGATGCTTCAGGGTCCTGTTCACGTACAAAACATATGATTTTTAATCTTTATTGTAAAGTTGCATTATCATTTGCCACCTGTAAAAACCTTTTGAAAAAACCATTGCAAAAAAAACAAAACCTACTACACACCATTGCTCAGCCTGTGGTTAATTAAAACCGACCACACCCTATCCTAGACCGAAACAGTTGAGGAGCCCATTGAGGAAGACGCTGAGGAAGCGGAGAAGGACGCCACTGAGGACGAGGTGGAGGTGGAGGAAGAGGAGGAGGACAAAGACAAGGACAAGCCCAAGACCAAGAAGGTGAGTGGTTTGACTCAGTGTTATGGTAATCTACAATGCATTAAAAAAAGAGCTGGGTGGGGCAAATTGGGCAACCCTGAAGTGGTCTTGTGTGAACCTGTGTGCTGTAGGTGGAGAAGACTGTCTGGGACTGGGAGCTGATGAACGACATCAAGCCCATCTGGCAGAGACCAGCCAAGGAAGTCGAAGAGGAAGAGTACAAGGCCTTCTACAAGACCTTCTCCAAGGTTCGTACATAAACGCCAACACACTGTCGGTCGCTTTGGCATGTGGTCACATTGTGTTTTTAGAAGCACATCTTGCAGGCTCAGCAACTTCATGGTTCCTCTTTCCCACAGGATACCGACGAGCCCCTGTCCCACATCCACTTCACCGCTGAGGGCGAGGTCACCTTCAAGTCCATCCTCTTTGTGCCCGCTTCAGCTCCCCGTGGAATGTTTGATGAGTACGGCTCAAAGAAGAACGACTACATCAAGGTGCGCTCACATCCACAAGCAAATAACAGTTCTGGTGTTTTAGGCTTCCATAACGGTTCATAGGTGCTTTCAAATGTTTTTCTCTTTTTCAACCTTTTTATTTCAACCTTTTTTTTTTCCCCCTCTCAGCTGTTTGTCAGGAGGGTCTTCATCACAGATGACTTCAATGACATGATGCCCAAATACCTCAACTTTGTCAAGGGAGTGGTAAGTTTTAATTTTTGTATGTTTTGTATTGAGTTTTTATTTTTCCCTCTTCTTTTGTTTCTTGTTTCTTTCTTTCCTTTGGATTTGGCCTGATATTTACAGGGTGTCATATAATGTAGATCATGTCAAGCCCTATACACATAATGTTGATATTACTTCTTGTAAGAGGGTGCACAGCAATATCGGGGACGATTGTGCACTATGTGGCTGGTTGGTAGTTCTTTGATAGGACTGTGACTAACGGGAGGTTTCTCTGGCCAGGTGGACTCTGATGACCTTCCCCTCAATGTGTCCAGAGAGACCCTGCAGCAGCACAAACTCCTCAAGGTGAGCCGGCCTTATATTCACATGAAGATGAATCAAGATCGCACCCAATTCTTTACCATGTGTAGGCAATTTTCCAAAGAAAGTTTAGTTTCTTCCTTTCCTTAAATACATGTATAGTGAAAAAAATATCTAGTGCATATGAAGGTTGGATTTTTTTTTTCAAAATCCCTTATTAATGGGAAATGCTACATTAAAACGACCACATAAAACTCTATTTCCATGTTCATCCAGGTCATCCGCAAGAAGCTGGTGCGCAAGACCCTCGACATGATCAAGAAGATCGCAGAGGAGCACTACAACGACAAATTCTGGAAGGAGTTTGGCACCAACATCAAGCTGGGCGTCATCGAGGACCACTCCAACCGCACCCGGCTGGCCAAGCTGCTCCGTTTCCAGACGTCCCACAGCGAGACCGCCGTGTCCAGCCTGGAGCAATATGTGGAGCGCATGAAGGAGAAGCAGGACAAGATCTACTTCATGGCTGGCACCAACAGGAAGGAGGTAAAGGAGTGTGTGTGTGTGTGTGTGTGTGTGTGTGTGTGTGTGTGTGTGTGTGTGTGTGTGTGTGTGTGTGTGTGTGTGTGTGTGTGTGTGTGTGTGTGTGTGTGTGTGTGTGTGTGTGTGTGTGTGTGTGTATATTGCACTTTAGTTCTGAGCTAACGATTATCGATTCAATTCATAGCTTGATAACCTATAAGTGTTTTGAGTTGAGTACAAATGCCAAGCATTGGTTGCCATTCTGTTTCTGATGATCCTTAAAATAAATGCCCCACTTTTCAATGGGGAATATAATCATAGCCCCAGTGTAGTTGCATGATGCATGCCCCTTTCAGGTCTATATATTAAAGACTTATCAGTGTTGCATTAATCTTGGGATTTACACATTTGCTCACCTGGTCCTGTGCCGCTGTGTGTCTGCAGTCCGAGTCTTCTCCCTTCGTGGAGAGGCTGCTGAAGAAGGGCTACGAGGTGGTGTACCTCACAGAGCCCGTGGATGAGTACTGCATCCAGGCACTGCCCGAGTTTGACGGCAAACGCTTCCAGAACGTGGCCAAAGAGGGCATCAAGTTTGACGAGAGCGAGAAGGCCAAGGAGAAGAGGGAGGGACTGGAAAAGGACTTCGAGCCCCTCACCACCTGGCTGAAGGACAAGGCCCTGAAGGACAAGGTAGGAGACCTCACACGGTTGCATTTTAGAAAGTAAAGGATTATGCTAACTGGTGATACTGGGAACTTTATTGCCAATCCTCTACTTTATTGGCAAAGCCAATTTAGATGATAGTACCTACATTTTTATTTTTTGAATGGGTAAATGGCCATACAAAAAATGTACTGTGAGGAAACTGATTCAATCTTAACATTGTTTTTTTCTTCTTACAGATTGAGAAGGCCATCATTTCCCAGAGGCTAACAAACTCTCCCTGCGCGTTGGTTGCCAGCCAATACGGTTGGTCTGGAAACATGGAGAGGATCATGAAGGCACAGGCTTACCAAACTGGAAAAGACATATCCACAAAGTGAGTGTTTTGTGTGGACTCATAATAAGCAATTTATCTAGTTTCTAATTTAGACAGCTCATGTTATATTACTAGACTGTGTGCGTATAGAGATCGTCCCCAAAAAAGTTTGTCTGTCGGCAAGCACAATTTTTCTATACTGCACAAACACAATAATGACTATCTCCAAGTAGTGTTTGACAATGTACTGGAATGTAAACTTTGTACTGATTTGTGACGACTACAGGCACAACACAGACAACCTTAACTCCAATCTTAAGTCTTAACTATCTTAACTGTGCTCCATTCTATTTTTTCAGTTACTACGCAAGTCAGAAGAAAACCTTGGAGATCAACCCCAAACACCCTCTGATCAAGCAGATGCTGAAGAAAGTCAACGTAAGTCTCCAATGTAAACCACCGTTACTAAGTAGCTGTTTGCTGGGCAGGATTGTCTATGGTTTAGGTTGATTTTGTTTCGCTGCTCAAAGGTACTGGTTTCAATCCCCAATGTCTGCAGTCTAGGCATTCCTAAGTAAGATGCCTAAACCCCTACCTGCAGTGCTCATTAATGACCTGACCCCTTTTTTTTAATGAAAAAGGGTGAATCACTGCAAGTCACATTGGATAGAAGTGTTGAATGATAATTACTTTTTGAGAACTTCTGCAAATGACGCTGGAATGACGATGGAAATGTGCAGTTGGTTGACAATAAAGTCTGGCTATGTCTGTCTATGTCTATGTAACGTCATGCATTGCCACTGTGTTTCCTCCTAACTTCAGGAGAACGACGATGACCAGACGGCGTCCGACCTGGCCGTGGTGCTGTTCGAGACCGCCACCCTGCGCTCCGGCTACCAGCTGGCCGACACCAAGGCCTACGGGGACAGGATAGAGCGCATGCTGAGGCTCAGCATGAACGTAGACCTGGAGGAACAGGCAAGACATACACACGCACACACAGGGAGGATGGTCTAGTGGTTAGGGTGTTCAATGTCCACAGCCTACCTGTAGGCATCCTTGAGAAAAATGCCTAAATCCTACCTGCTCATGAATTGAATGGAGCTGAATTGACTCGTATGTCGCTTTGCGTCTGTTAAATGACACGCAATGTCCTGGAACACAATTATATTTTTGTGTATGTATTGGATTTGGTCTTGGATTTGGTCAGCGCCAGTTATTCTTTGCAGTAGTGCACGTTGGTTTTGTGTCGTGCAGATTTTGACTTCTGGTGTTTATTTGATATGCAGATTGAGGAGGAGCCAGAGGAGGAGCCTGAGGAGGCGGCAGAGGAGGAGGCTGAGGAAGAGGACGAAATCGCAGACGACGATGAGGATTCGGTGAGATGACGCGTGTCAAAATATAATGAGTTATACTTATTTCTTAACTCGGTCCAAACAGATTCAATCTTGGGTCAATTCTTAACACGTTCTCTTTTTATTTCACAGGCCACAACAGAAAAAGATGAACTTTGAAGCACTGAATGAATGGGGTTGTAGTAGAGGGCTGTACCTTGAGCTAGGTCAACATCACCATGGCCGAACGTTACTCTAGGTGTGGTCCCTGGTTTGGGGTTTTATAAAAATGTGTTTTTGTTTTTTCTTTTTTTTACATTCCTCATGACTGTAAATTTGTTAATATTTAACTGCCCAGTTTATGGAAAGATGTGATCCAGTCTCTTGATCAAATAAATGTTTCCTGGAGAAAAACCTCAATGTGATCTAAAAAGACTTGCGTGGTCAATTGGGGGGGGGGGGGATATACGTTTTATCAAATGTAGTGACTGCAAACAACGGTTTAATGGATGGAAATACCCCTTTTTTTAATCTGTAAATTCTATTTTAACAATGTATAAATTACTCATAGACTGTATTGTTCAGATAACCATTCCAACAATCAGAGAGTATAACCTGGTAATTGTATACAAGGTGTATCTGTAAACCCAATACACTGTTGCCTTTACGTTGTAGTACAGTACAGGGCCAGTAGATGGCATTGTAAACCACTGTGTTGAATACCGTATTTTAAAAATGAAAGCAAACGTCAACAACAGACTGAGGATGTGCTCTGCATTTTCTTCAACTTAATTAGGGCCTTTAGTCCATTATACATTTAGAGGTCAGGTGCAGTTTTAACACGAACATCACAATATGCTGGCTTTTACAAAGGTTTTCCATGCAAACAAGGAAAGACTATAGGCAATCTGTAATTCCCTTATAAACTGCTAATAAGTCGTTTTGGGTCCTACATCAGGTTTCCAGTGTGTACAAAATAGCTGTCCTTGTTCATGAAAGAACAAAATATTTGTTAGTATGGATAGTGTCTTTATTTTCCATTCAAGAATACCAGATTCAAGCATTAAGCTCTTGAATGTCACCAGACCCTGCAAGCAGATTTGCCCTGCATTGCGACCCTGTGAACCGTTGCTTATAAAATGTAATAATGCACTCGGAGCCATATTAGATTGCTTTCTTTCATAGAAATGCATAGAACCACTTCATCCTAAGCCTTCCCAAGACACCAGTAGACTGTCTCCATTGGCGTTAAACCATAACGCTGTGTAAGAAAGGCAACTAGTGTCTTCAATGA